>CAUYRH010146226.1:0-32597 GCA_963574655.1 Perodicticus potto | reverse complement strand
GGTACCCTTCTCATTGGTCAGTTTGAATCAAGCGGGAGATGCTAGTCCAGCCCCCGCAGAACTACAGGATTTCACAGAACTTGGAAATTTCCAAGTTCCAAGAAGTTACAAATTCCTAAGGGCTGAGTCACCATGGAGAGGTCCCTGCAAGTGTATCCTTGTGCTCTCCTTGACAAAACCTGTTCTCCCAGACCTCACCCTTCTCGGGTATCCTCTCTCAATAGCAAATGCATCACTGTCCCTATTAACTGTATAAAACTAAACACTGTGATTGGATCTAACAACACTTCTAACAATATAATTTTCTGTTAATTTGCAGATAATAATTCTTCTATTCACATTTATGAAGCAGACAACACCCCTTTCCATTTTATTTTTATAGAAAATGCCTCTGTCAGTAGATGTGTTTGTATTTTGTCAAGCTTATAATGCAAAGCAACTTATCTTCCTATAAAAATAAGCATATTTGGTTTACTACACCTTATAGAACAATGCCATTTTCTAATGTTCATCCCTAGAGGAACAGGTTGGAAAACATACTATTTTAAATTCAATAAAAACAAGATAAAAAGTCATAGTAAGCCTATTTTTTAAGAATAACATACAGAATTTGTAATTAAACAAAGTTTTAATATATGATTTGAAAGTTCTGATCTTCTCTATATGTAATTTAGGTCTATTTTCCCTTTCAGTGAAAATATAGTCTTGTAATTACTACTACTCTTAATGTACCTATATATTTTTCAGAATTACTGCAAGAAAATAGCTGAAGGTGGAATATGGCCTTGAAATCTCTGGTCTATTAGGTAACTTCTGCAAATTTGCTTTATGTGCAATTCAAATGTGAAAGGGAACAGCATAATAGCAATCACCAAACTATACTTACTGCACTTAGCTTGCATGGTCTACTCAACTGTGAGATCTTTGAGGGCAAGAACCATAGCTTTTTAATTATCTATTCCCAACACTTAGCACCAGGCTGTCACAGCAGGTGCCCTGTGAATGATTATTGAATCACTGAAAGAATGATGCCTAGAGGGCAAATCCCACTGTGCTGTATATTTCACCGGAATTTCTTCCTTGAGAAATTAAAAGCTTTGCCTCTCTTGGAAGCTGCGGAAAGGTTTGCACTTTTGAAAGACTAATTCAGTGATTAGACTCCATTCATTACTGTATTACCTGTTGCTAAAGATTTTTTCAAAGATTATGAAGCCAGAGTATTTTCTGCACATGGAAGTTTTCTTAATGATGTCAATAATAATAATAATGTTAATTTTTAAAAATCAACATCAACTCTGTATGACACAGAGATAAGACATGCTACACACCACGGGTAAGGATAAACAAATTTGGCATGTTGCCAAATACCGTGAACAAGCAACAGAAGGCATTTAAAGGGCAGTTGTTGTTATTAATTCTTTGCACTTCCACGAATACCAAATGTCAGGCATGTATACCCAGGCTCACTTTAGTTTTTCTTATTATTGTGAAGATATACTGGAATATTCAATATATCTCAATCCAATAAAATGAAAGACCTAAGTATTGCTAAGTGTTATTTTCATTCTGTCAAAGATGCTGCCCTGTTTTGCCATTGACTTTGAGTATCTGAGGAGTCAATCCTTCAGGACTCATACTCTGTCTATCGAGAATACTAATTTTTAGAGAAACGTTTGTCTTTTCCAGCAGGCAACATAGAATTCAGGCAAAAATTACCCAAGTCTGAGTTCAAATCCCAAACCTACCACTTAGTAGGTGCACCATTAGGTCAAGTGGCTTATATTTAACAGGCTTTATTTTTATCTTGAAAATTTGAGTATGAAAGGAGAAAAAGCCTGGGTCATGTTTGACTGTGAAGAGTCTTATATAGCACACGTCTGAAGTCTGACAATTGAGTTTACAAACTAATCCTTCATGGCTGACTATCGCTGTGGTCACCTTTGAAGCACTTTCCTTGGCCATCTAATGACCACACATAAACACCAAAGGATGTGTCCTGTTATCCAATCAGTATTCCTTATTTTTGGTCTACCACCCAGGGCTAAACAAAAGTTTGTGAGTTAATTTTGTGTGTTAATTTAACTGAATCATGAGTGTCTCAGTTATCTGCTTAAACATTATTCCTGGGTGTGTCTCTGAGAGATTTTTCCTAAATAGATTAACATTTTAACCAGTAAATTGAGTAAGTTGCAATGTCCTTCCCAATGAGGGCAGGCAGCGTCCAATACTTTGCAGACATGAATAGAGCAAAAATGTAGAAGAGGAGAGAATCCTCTCTCTGCTTGATTTGTTCAGCTACGGGATCCTCTCCCTCTGCTTGATTTATTGGCCATCTCTTCCACTTGGTGTTCCTGGTTCCAGGAACTTCAGATGCTGATTAGAATCTGCACCACTGGCTTTCTAGCTCTCGGGCCTTTGAACTACACTATGAGCTTGGAGAGGACAGATAGTGGGACTTTTCGACCTCCATGATCATGTAAGCCAATATCTTAGAATAAAATCAGTGTCTATTTATGTAGCTACCTGCCTATCCATCTATCTATATATCTATTGTCTAGAGGAGCCAAATAACCTCAGTAATACAGAACAAGGTGCCCTTCCACGCTAAATGAACCCACACATAACAACAACAAAAAAATACACTCATGACTAAAACAAACAAAAAAATCATTTCTTCAAATAAACATTTTCATCCGCCTGATCCGTTCCCTAACATTCTCTAGTTTTTCTAGGGAATACTTTCTATTCACTCCAGATGTTTTTTTTCCACAAAGGGAGTTCAAAAGTATTAAAGGTGAGGCTCTTTCTCATCCTTCACTACTGTTGCCCTTGAGAAAGTAGATTGACAACACGTGTATTAACCATCAGGATCACGGAGTTCCCTGTACGTCTCTCTCTCTCATATATGTGTATACACGTAACACAGAGGACACCAAAAACATACACACATTTTAAGAAGGGAAAAAACCATATTAACTTTGTAATACTTAAGTCATTTTGACTTCTACAATTATGAGAAGTGTTCAAGGTGACTTTCATTCATATTTTTTATCAGTCTATATTGGGTATTACAATTTTAATACAGATTTTTTCTTTCTTAAAATGTGTATACCTTTTTTAGCACCTTCTTTATATTTCTTTTTAGCAGAAGCCTTGAAAAGTATGGTGTCTCTCTCTCCAGAATACAGGCAGATTTGTTTGCTATCTAAGATAATTAAAGATAATGCCCCCCTCTCTGACAAGGTCTGGGAGTTTTTTCATAACTGCCTTGAAAAGATAGGAGTTTCCTAAGCTTAGGGTTGCTTAGTTGTCATTCAAAATCACCACGTGCACTTGGGAAGTTCAAGGCCACCCCATGGGCAACAAGAACTGATATAACCATGAAGCTCATGTTGCCTATTATACTGGAATTAAGCTCTTTATCTCTGAACCAGATGTCTTGCATCTTGGCGGTCGTAACCTAACTTGTTATCTTAGAAATAGTGTAAAATCTCAGACCGTTTACAGTTCTTTGCAGTATTTTTTTCTTTTACCGTATCATTGTGGGTGTGCTGCCCTCAGCATATAGTCTTCATCAGGAGGATCATGAAATTTTCTGTGTGAGATCTGAAACATAACAATAGACTAGTAAACAGCATCATTCATGTAAGAAAACTGTTCCCACTCTCCCTTGCAAAGCGTAGTAATGGTACAAGAGGCAAGGGATGGAAAGATAAAGGAAGAAATAGAAGACAGGAGGGAGAAATAGACAATACAGTTCTTAGGTGCCAAAGGACTAATGATTAGCCGTAAGTGCTTACTAAGGCTAAAAGATGGCTTTAAATTGGATGCCATCTGATTTACCCTAAAAAGTAACCTAGATCCAAATGAAATGAAGTGACTTAAACTTCCTATAGACAGATTGTGGCTCAAGCACAAACCTGCTGACACCACTGAGAAATATAAAGTGATCTTCGTTTTATATACATTGTCTTGTACCATCTATACTTTTTGCCATGGACAGCAGCTGGAACTGAACATATGTCAGCTTACATTGAGTGGACCATAGTCTAAGAGGACAGATAAGAAGGAATAAGTATGAAAAACAGTATAAAAAAATAAAGGAATAAAGAGAAGTGTTGTATTACACGAAATGAATGTGATCTCTCTTCCTCAGTGTTGTGACAAAAAAATACTTTATGTAATGTGGAGACTGGAAAGAAACTTTGGAAACATCTAATTCAGAATGTGCTTTCCCCAGATGAGAGATCTGTCCAGAGTCCCACACTGAATTACTAAGTGATAGTCTTTATGTTTGGACCAAGCTCATGAAAACACTAACTCCTCCTTCAACCCTCAAACTTCTACTTACCTATCTTGCTGTCTTTCATTCAAATTTTGGAATTGTTCTTAAGTGAACAGATACAATTACTTTCATGTTATTTTTGATGACAGATGAGAGAAGACAGGTTGAAGATATAACAAGGGGTAATAGCGTAACAAGTACATATAACTTTGTAAAAAAACAATCTATATGATTTCCATGTCACTTGTTCAAAAACAACAAAAATGTCTTTAGATGGGGATATTTTAATTTTAAGGTTTGCATGTTACCTTTAGTTTTAAAAAATTGAGAATATATATAAACATCACTTGGCAAAATATTCTCAACAGTTCAAATTTGGGTCATTTTCTATGGGTTGCTAAGAAAAGTTCTTGAATTTATTTGCAAGTATTGATTTTTTTTTTTTTTGTAGAGACAGAGTCTCACTTTATCACCCTCAGTAGAGTGCAGTGCCGTCTCAGCTCACAGCAACCTCCAACTCCGGGCTTAGGCGATTCTCTTGCCTCAGCCTCCCAAGTAGCTGGGACTATAGGCACTTGCCACAACGCCCGGCTATTTCTTTGTTGCAGTTTGTCTGGGGCTGGGTTTGAACCTGCCACCCTTGGTATATGGAGCTGGTGCCCTACCCACTGAGCCACAGGCCATAAGTATTGATTTTTTAAAACTCTTTATTCTACTTGTTATTTCCTATAAATGTGCAATGGCAACTTAATTCGTAATGTCAACATCAACGTCATGTCTTTAATTCATCTTAGTTCCCTCACTGTGCACTTGTTTTCTCTACTCTTTCAGTGAGAGTAAAGGAATCACTTTGTTCACTGGGAAATGGTGGATGAGTAGGTGTTCACTTTCTTACCTATTATTAAACACACATACGTTTTCCTTTTGGGAGCACATTAGGATAAAGATTGATAGAGTGTTAAATTGGCTGCCCCGTCAGCGGCATCAGATGAGTTTATGAAGGAGCTATTTATGCCTTATGGGACAAACATGAACCCACACTAGTTTGAGTCCAAATATAGTCCATTGAATAAAGGTTTCCAGCCATGGATGATTAGTTCCAGTCCATGAAGCAATATTGAAACAAATAGGTGCTTCCAACTGCCTTCACCCAGCCTTAGAAGCAAGCCACTTAACATGAGCAAATTCAACACTTGGTTGGTGCATTAAAGACTAAGTACTGCTCTTGACAGAATAGAATTACGGACTCTCAGGTTTAAAGGGGACTTGGGAAGCTGTTAAGTCTAAACACACACAGTGCTTGAGTTTGGTGTGTCTGTCCTATGTTCTTTCTCACTTACTCTACTAAAATAGTATTCCTTGCTCCTTTCTTTTGATTTTTATTGTTTCCCTTGCTAGTTTACTTATGTAGCACCCCCTACCATTTAGCAGAGTTGAAACTAGTAAATTATTGCAGTCATTGTTTACTAACGAATAATGTAAACTTCATTAGATTAACTTAATAATGAAACTAAATGAATGCAACGTGAACTTCATCTTTTTGTTGCCCTGTTCTGTGTTTACAGAAAACATACAAGAGAGAAAGGTAAAAAATCTCCCTTAATCTCACAGCATTTGATTTACAGAAATTAAGGACAAAAAGCCCTACTCAGGCCCTTCAATTCAATCCTATTCTTAACTGGCATGCAGAATATATAAAACTAGCTTGATAATTTCATTTTCTTACTACTGAAGGCAACCTAATGTCAAAAAGTCTTAAATATCTTATACAACCAGCCACAGGTCTCTCAAATATAATAACAATGTCAACAATTAATTGACCTAGAAATAGATTTTAACCATTAGCTGACTCCTAATGTACACCTTCTATTTGGGGGTAGTCAGACAAAGTAGCCAAAGAAGGCTTTTACTTTGAATAAAAGAAGCCTTTTGGCTCTGCTAAAAATATTTGAATGTTTGAGGTGCTCCAAGGTTGATAAAGTAGTCCGCTATAATGCAACATATTTTAAGAAATTCTTGCCAATTATATTTGAACATTTCCTTATTGCTTTTACTTTATTTTTTCTGTTACAATTTTGATCCATGACTCAGATTTTCATCCTTCCATTGCCAATTAATTAATTACAGCTTTTCTATCACAACTATCTCTAATTGCTTCTCACCCCACCCATTTCCCACATGGCTGCAGTTCATATTTTATTACACGCTTCAAAAATCATCTGTGACTTTTCTTGAAGAATGCTGTGAAGCAAATTTTAGTCTCTCAGTGGGACTTGGGCAGGAAGATCTCACATTGCCCTTTCAGTCAACTTTTATAAACCCCCTTAGAATGGGCTCTTCACTCATCCTCAAAAACACTCTAGTGACATGGCCTCTTTTTCTTTCAAAATTCTAATATCTTATATAATCCAGTTTCCACTATAACCACACTTAGTCATATTATATTATCTAATGATTTGTGTGGTAATAGTTTATCTCTTTACACATGCTTTTAAAAAATCATTTTCTTTTTTCTAAAATCATTCATAGGTAAAATGACACTTTTGTAACACTCTTGACACCAATACTCTTCCCTACTCATGACTTCTGTAATTATTTGAGCTGAAAATATGTGTCTCTGTTTCTTTTTCTCTAGAATGGAAATACTTTGAGAACAGGAGCAAATTCATTATATTTTAGGGTCTAGACCTTGAAGTTTCAGTTACTGGGCTTCTTGAGAAGTCCTTGTTCAGAATGACTTACTATGTGTCCTATCCCACACACATGCTTGGGGGCCACGTGTCTGAGTAAAGCATGTTCATTTTATTTATTTATTTATTTATTTTTATTTTTGTCACTTATAGAACTAAAACTTCATGGATAAGGGCCAAGAGACATTGATATTGGATTCACACCCCACGGCAACTGGAGGGGAAGGCTGAGTGCCTGAGGATTATAGTTCCTCTCAGTGCCAAAAGTTTGATTAGAAGTTCTAAAGCAGTTCAGGACCATCTTCCTGAGGATCCCAATAGAAATAAAAAGTTAACCTAAAGAGTGGCCACTGACTTACAAGGTTTGGGCTAATAAAATCTAACATTGAATCAGAATATATGGCAGAATCAATGTTATGTTAACCTTCATGAATAGTTCTGTTAATTATAAATCTGCAGTGAAATATGCAATCCTCAAATATTACAGACACATTTTGCTATAGATGCATTTTTCTTGAGGAGCTCAATGGTAACCTTCAGCAAAGCTGCTGTCTGTCTTTCCACAAAAGTTCATTCATTTCATTATGCATAGAATTGAAGATGTTTGTCAGATGTAAATTGAAAGCAAATATTTATTTGAACATGAAATACTAGTCCGACTGACTACTAAAACTAATTTTTTAAAAGGTTTGTTTGTTAAAATTATATTACAATAGTTTTCTGGGTGTATAACAGCATTGAATCTATGACAGGAATGGACAGAGGAATTCAATGGAAGCTTTTCAGTATACATTCCATTTCTAAAGCATGTACCATAAAGACTGTAGCTTTATAACTCTGTGTTCCTATAATGTTGATGTGTATTATGAATGAAAATCTTGTGATTTAAATGCATTTTTAAAAATTTGACAAATTGGGACCTAAATAGTGGAACTATTATATTATTAGAAATAATGGAAGACAATATCTACACTATATGATGTTTAATGTACTGTGTTGTCAATTAAAACTTAAATTTGCATTTTTTAAACACTAGTTTTGGACCCCAGGTGACTCATTGCAGGCCTAAAAGTCTAGTTACACAAATTGCCCCTCTGAGAGGACGTTAAATCAGTTAGAAAGTAAGAGTTAAATTCCTGAATGTTTTAAATTATATGTTAAACTTTAAATTTTCAGTTGGCAAATCTTCGCATTAATCAACAACTTATAACTTCTTTACACTGTAATTTCTATATTAATAAAGGAAATATAAAATGTAAGTAAGTATTATTCAGTTTAAAATTTCCAGAATAGGTTTTATCACAGGACAACTCTCAGAATTGACAGAATGTCAGCAAGATTGTAGGTATACTTTTGTTCTAGGGACTGAGAGATTGCTGGTCAGTAGCACTTTTGTTAAGTTATCATTTTCCTATACTCTCACAGATGGGTTCAACACATGTAGCCCTGTTTTTATATGCACTGAGCTTTTCAAATAAGGAACTACTAAATAACAAGTCTATTGCACTATGTTGGACAATGTTCAGGGATTTTTCTGAGAGTTTTCCACTATTGTAGAAAATAATGTCACGAATGGCAATTGTACTTACCTATTAGTGTCTTTGTGTGCTATTTACTCATGTATTACAGTTGTCAATTTAATACAATACACTAATAGCCGTGTGTATTTTGGTCAGATTCCAACTGAGTCTGCTTATATTGGAGCATCAGACTACTTCACTGTGTTTTCTACAATAGTAATATTGAGCATTTACGTATTAAAACACAAATTATTTTATTATAACTTCATTTTCTTCTATGTCTCTTCTGCATTAATATTAAGACGCAGTATTGACATTTTTTATGAGATAAGCAAGCTATAGTGTCTATGGATTTCACTTCAAGTAAGCAAAATTTTGAAAACAAGGTGTTGTGTCTTATATTGCTGAAAATCCCTGGCCTAGGGGATTCAAAGAATGTCATTTTAGTCAGTTTTATTTTCTAAACTATTGTACATTCCCCCAAGGATCTAATTTACCAAACCTATTGAATTTGCTGCAAAAACTCAAACGTGAATCAGATTACAACAGATACAGAAAATACTGAGAATGACAAATGTGAACAGGGCAGAAAAATGAATCTTGACCATGGAAATAAGGATTGGTGAGTATGAGACAGTTATTAAGTGCATTAAAGTTTTAAAGCTCAAAAAAAAAAAAGCAAAATGTGTCAGAGAAAAAGAATGTGAGTTAAAGTTGCAAATGATATTACAAGTTGTGAAAGAGTGGTGAGTGAGTAGAAATACCAAAGAGAACTTTTTTATATGTTTTTGGGGGAAGTTTTTTTGCCCTAGGTTAGGAAAACTAAGATAAGTCATTTTTTATATCTAATAGCCTGAAAGAAACAAATGATCTTAGCAAGAAATAAGGAATTAAACGTATGCATTTCAGTCTATTATATCACTCATATAACGGCTATGAATTCATAACTTGTGTAATATCATGATTTTTTTTCATTTACAGTTTCAGGAAACAGAACTTGCTCTCAGCTTTTGATAATAAGAGTCAATTTATTTATTTTTTAACAAGTTTTTGTTTCATAGAAGAGAATAATAAGTGATTTTTTTATATATTGTTGTCATCTCAATAAAGCTTTATTTAAAAAAGAAATGATGATTTTCTAAAGTATGATTTTTGGTGGCTGGAGGAAAAAAATAGTAAAAACTTAAAAACTATATGTTAATGGTGCAGAAAAAGGTGCTGAGACACAGCTTTGATATAGATGTTATGCTGACTCCCAGATAAAGGGTTCAGATTCCAGCAAAGGGTTGATTCTTGGATAGCGTACTTCATGACTAATGGCCTTTCATTTATCAAAGACCTTGAACATGAGATATCAGTGGGACGTACAGTAGAAGCCTTGGGAGGGCTACGCAGTTAAAATTCTTTCAGTGTATCAATGGACATGATTGATGAAAGTGGATATTTCAGAAAGTTAAATTCTTTGTAAGTTTTATTTCCTTATAAATCCCCCGATATATGACATGATGAGTGATAATTTAGCTTACTTGTGTTAATAAACTCCTCTTTTGTAGTTTTATGAGGGAGTGTGGGGGGAAGAAATTCAATTGTATACATGTGCGTGTACAAACGGATATACTGATTTAATCCGCGGAGGTGCGACGTAGCAGCAAATTATATGGGGAACTGTCCACCACAAGGAGCTGCAATGAACCCCTCACCTGTTAACATCTACAGTGTACAATGGGGTTCGCGCACGACACGCCACCTAATCCTGACAAGTGGGAACGGAAACACTCACCTATCTGACTCTAACATCTATGCTCTTCATTTTTTGTCATGAACCAGATTTTTATGATAAGAGCATCACAAGGAATTAAAAGGATTTAAGGAAAGGATAAAGCTGCAAAATGAACAAACACATTAACAAAGTTGTGCTATAATCACAGAGACGCCACTGTTTGTATACAACTGTCCCTTGGTATTTGCAGGGGATTTGTTCCGGAACCACCATGGATACCAAAATCTGAAGCTCACAGTCCTCATGCGTGTTCCTGTGTGTCTGGGCACATCCTCCCACACATGTCATCTCTAGATTACGTCCACACCCAACACTGTATCAATGTAAATCAATAGTTTGCACTGTATTCTTCTTGTTTTTATTACTTTTATTGTTATATTGTTATTTTGCTGTTTTTAAATTTGAATATTTTAAATATGCCGTTGGTTGGATCCATGGGTGTGGAACTCATATTATTTAGTTGTGTATATATGTTATTAAAAAGTGAATTCAGCGGGTCTCCTTCTCACCTTTTCTCCTTCAGAGAGGGACCCGCTTCCAGTTCTCTTTGGAAGTGCTCTAAACTTTCTCTTTGTTCCTCCTAAATAAAATCCTTGTTGTTCTGGAAAAAAATAAGTGAATTTGGCTATTCTCAGCTAATAATCTCCTAGCTTAATCTCCCAAAGAAAGTATAAAGTTTATCAAATTGACTTGAATTGAATTATCCATGTACCCTACACATTTTCAGAATTTCTTTTTCTTTTTCTTTTTTTTTTTTTTTTTTTTTGCAGTTTCTGGCTGGGGCTGGGTTTGTACCCACCATCTCCAGCACATGGGGCCAGCACCCCACTCCTTTGAGCCACATGGAGCCGGCCCTGCCCAGAATTTCATTTTTTGATCTAGCATTTCTTTCTCCATTTACAAAGCCCCTCACCACCACCACCATCGACCCTCCACGATTTCTGGGTTTTGAGAATTAGCTTTTCTTCTCTGCAAAGAAATTGAGCAATAAATGTGTTCTATACATTACTGGAGCTTAAACTCTGAGAGGTGATGGTCCCTTCCATTTGTCCATTCCATTACTGGTTAGATGAATTATTAAGAAAAATAAAATACCCACCAAAGGTTCTGGCCATCTAATTACCTCATGTTGCATGTGATTTTTCCTCTTGCTCTTTAGCAAATGTCTCAAGAACATGAAAATTTATTTCCAATACATGAAACATTTATTCTTAAATCTCTCAATTATTTTCCCCTAGCTCTTGGACCATCCTAAGTACATAAAGCTATGGTGCTATGACATTAAAATGCTAGTCAGGGAATAGGAGTTAGGCCAAAACAATAAGGAAAAAGAAGTTAGATTAATCGAATTTCAAAAACTAGAGAGGAAAGGGATAAGAGCTGGAGTGTAAAATTTTCTAGTTTGAAGTTCTGTAGCTCTTCATCTTAGATTAGGGGCACTGATTCTTCTGCAATACAAAGCCACATGACAAAAATACGTTTATATTAAATGAACCTCGCAAGGCTGGCTCAGTGTCGTATCAGCTACCAGGAGAGATTTTACTTGGCGGTATGAGTTGCAAAAACTCCATAGACATATCTCTGCACAACGACATGGCTTACAAATGAAAGCAGAAAATGTAACTCCTCCGTCTCTATTTCTCTGTGGGCCTCCTGTGTGACACTCGCTATCTCCATATTTAAACCTACCCAGAAAGTGTGAAAATTTCCTTTTCAGAAAGGAACAATGAGTAAATCTGGTAACTGTAGTTTAGTCTTTACTACTGTGTTGGAAATCTTTCCAATCCAGAAGCCAGAAAATTTATCACACTTTTGAGCTTAGAAAGTGAAGTGGAAAAGGCAACAGAGGGCGCCCTCGACCAGCTTTCCATCCAGTTGGGAGTCACGGGTGCTTTGGCAGGAAAAAGCAAGTTCTTAACGTCTTGTTTCTCTTTGAAACTCAAGTCATGCTTAAGTCTTCTCAAGCACCAAAGACTAGAAAAATAGTGAGAAACTCTTCTCCTTAGAAGAGTATAGTTCATAGTTCCTACCTAAGAGGAACAGTGTGAAGACTGGCTCCTGCATCATGGCACACTGTTCTAACTTCCCGTTTAACCCTTCCGTGTGTATCTTTATTAACAGATCCTTAAACAAGTCATAAGCACAGTTACAGGACCTTGAAAAGTATGCTTTAAGTTTGACTTTCGTCTCTGGCCTTTACATTTCCTTGACGGAGTAGTTGAGGAGTGGTCGGGGGTCAATTTATTAATGAGGTATTTTGGCCTAGAAACTTGTCATCTCTTTGTATTAAAAAATATTATTTAATCATTCCCCTCAATTGAGTAGTGTGCAAATGTAAGCTTGGGTTAAATGATGCCATTAGCAAATGGCACTGACAGACGTGTTTTACAACCCCTGATGTAGCTCTGAAACCCATGAGTGATCTACAGCGAAACAGCAAATAACGTTTACACGGTGTCTCTGAATAGGTCACAACGTCGTCGGAGAATGACAAATGAAGATGAGCCACAACCTAGTTAGCGCCCAGAAATGATCCTTCGTGAGGCTAATTCATCTGCTCACACACAAATAACGAAATTTTCTTCTGCCCACTTCTCAAATGCTGACACTTTTATCGTAAATGTGAAAGGTTATTAGGCTGCAATTTAGAAGGTGGAGACCTTCAGTCAAAAGAAATGATAGCCTAAAATATGTTGCATGGTGAATACATTATTACACTTTGGCAGCCGGCTGCCCATCTATCTCATGAATTCCACTTGTATATTATACATGATAATGACACTTGGCGAATTAAATCTAAAAAGACGATCCCCAATAACCAGCCTGATAGAGTACATTGCTTTTCACAGATAATGTAGATATGGTTTTCATTGTCAACAGCATTTCTTAAGATTATCATACTATTTTAAAACTTCAAGCTCTAATTTGAAAAATTAATCACCAAAATGAAAAAAAGCTCACAAATATTGGCGTAATCCGATTTGTCAATCAGTAGTTATGCATATAATGACCCTTTTAAATTATATATACAACAGAACCTCCACTGTTGACCACCTCCTTCAGTTGACTTAATTTTCATAGACTGGAAAGGCACCTCATGTACATCTTGGTACAATGTCAGTACACATCAGTACAGTAGACTTAGTTCCTTATGTTGATCACCTCTGTGTGTTGCCCAGTTTGTTAGAGCCTCTGGGGTGGTCAACTTACAGAGATTCTACTGTATTTGCAAGATTTCATAAGAAAACTAGAATGATTACAGATATCAACTTCATACTCAACCAAAGCTGCTCTTTTCCCTAAACAAATGAAATGAAGAATAGATAACAAACTGAAATTCACTTTTTTTCTGTTTTCACAGTTGTTTTTAATGTAAAGCACCACATAAAATCAGTGTCTTACCTTATAACATATTTCGTTTCCTAGTATTCATTCTCAAAAAACATTACATTGGCAGTCAAGTATTTTTTTTTTTCTTTGTAGTTTTTTTTTGACCAGGGCCGGGTTAGAACCCACCACCTGCAGTATATGGGGCCAGCGCCCTACTCCTTTGAGCCACAGGAGCCACCCAGTCAAGTACTTTTTTTTAAATTATAATTAAATTATTAAGTATGCCTAATTCAAAAAGTAAAAGACAAGAAATTTCAATAATTTTTACTTATTTGTATTAGTACAGGTATCACATTTTCAAATATATTCTAAAATCATTTATTCTTTATCTTACATGAAGGTAGCAAAAGTAGATATATAAATTTACAATTCATTACTGTTTGCATTTAGGTATATATCATTCTAGGTTTATTTTTTGTGTGTGTATAAATGTGTTCATGTACCTGCATACATCTATGTAAATGTACGTACATTTAACGTACAACATAGCGCATTCTGATATCTGCTATTAAACTTACTAAATACATCTTGAATGCTTTTCCATATGACTAAATTATAATTTTAAAACATGTAGCATTTAAATAAGTTTCTGAAGAAAATTTAATTCAAGGTTGAAAATACTTATAATTTCCCACTTACCAGATTGAATATTGGATACAATTGGGAATTAAATTCAGTTTAGGGAAATTAAATTTTTTCAAAATGTATTTTTGTGTAGTTTCAAGCAAAGACCTGTCAAAACCAAGACACTCTTGAAAATAAGGAGATGTTTCTATTAAGACTATTTATTTATTTATTGCCATTTTTGGCTGGGGCCAGGTTTGAACCTGCCACCTCTGGTCTATGGGGCTGGCGCCCTACTCCTTAAACCATAGGAGCCACCCTATTAAGACTTTTATAATACAGAGAATATTCATTAGGGAGGAATATCTCAAAAAATAAAAGGCAGGAAGGGAAACTGGCTACTTACAAAGGCAGGCAAATAAGGGAATCTGAGAAAGATTGGAGGTGGTCATATCTAGATCATACTGGAAAGGGAGGAAGTAGGTCTTATCAGAGTCCTAGGATAAGTCCTATGAGTTCATTCTTTTTTGCAGTATAGGAGGTGAGTAAAATACACATTGTTAGGTTTTATCAATATAGGCATTCAAAAAAAGTACTTATAAATTTGTGGTAATGACAAAAGCTAATCTGCTTGTTTAGTGCCAAAAATAGATGTTTTTCATTTAAAATTCTAATTTATATCATCAGTCTCTCCAGTAAAGTAGTAGTATTTAGCTCTCATTTCTAAATATCTATTCTTACATAGTATTTGAAAGGAATTTCAGAGATGGGAGATACTTTACTATTTCATATAAATTAACAACCTGATTTGTACAGTAGTTTTCAACCTAGTGGCACCTGACTCTGCCTGCCACCCTGCTTTGTTCGCAGACCACTGTCTACACCATTCTCACTTATTCCCATTTTCACTTATTCGACAGTGATAAAACTATTAGCTTTTTCAGGCTCTTGCTACCATTACAACACTACTTGTCGCAAACACAGAACTATGGCTTAGTTTTCTTTTCTTCCATGGATCATAATATACTGAAGCATTTGACGAGATTATACTGAAGCTCAGGGAAAATGAACTAGCATTACGGTAGAGATTAACTTCAAAGAGGTGAACAGAGGCTATTTTCTTTTTCCTGAAGGCACCTCCATTAAATTACAGGTTCTTTAGGTGTTGAATAGCTTGAATACATATCCCAATATGTCTCTTGTTCTCTTTCTTGCTTTCTGATCAAACTTATCAAAGAATTTTGCCTGAAACACAATGTTACATGGAATGTTTCTTTTTTTAAATTTCAAATTAATATGAGGATATAAATTTTTAGGTGCTATTTTTCTCACTTCCGGGGTAAAGTTCAAGTTGTAGTTGGGCCCTTCACCCAGGGGTCGTACTGTACATCCTCCCATCAAGTGAGATCCTGCCAATTGCCCTCCTCCCTCTCACCTCTCCGCTCCCTTGCTAGGCTATATTTGTGTTTTATCATTCATGTGGATATGTGATTGTTACATATTGTTTTCATATCAGTATTGAGTACATTGGATTTTTTTTTTTCATTCTTGAGATACTTTACTAAAAAGAATGTGTTTCAACTCTACCCAAGTAAACATAAAAGTTGTAAAGTCTCTATATTTTCCTAAGGCTGAATAGTATTCCATGGTATACATATGCCACAGTTTGTTAATCCATTTATGGGTTGATGGGCATTATATCTAGCAAATGAAATGAAAGATCTCTATAAAGAGAACTATGAATCCCTGAGAAAATAAATAGCAGAAGGCATTAACAAATGGAAGAACATACCGTGCTTGCAGCAGGGAAGAATCAACATCGTTAAAATGTCCATAACTACCCAAGCCAATTGATAGATTTAATGCAATCCCCATCAAAGCACCAATGTCATACTTTGGAGAACTTGAAAAAATAGTACTTCGTTTCATATGGAGCCAGAAAAAAACCCAAATAGCCAATACAATTCTTAGAAATAAAAATAAATCTGTAGGCACCACATTACCAGAGTTCATGTTATACTACAAGTCTACAGTGATCAAAATAGCATGGTATTTGCACAAAAGTAGACATAGATCTATAGAAAAGAACAGAGAATCTAGAGATGAACGCAGTCATTTATCACCATTTGATCTTTTTGTTGTTTTTGTTGTTATTGTTGCAGTTTTTGGCCAGGGCTATGTTTGAACCAACCTTCTCCAGTATATAGGGCTGGCATCCTGCTCCTTGAGCCACAGGCACTGCCCTCACCATATGATCTTTGAAAAATCTAACAAAAGTATGCACTGGGGAAAAGAATACCTATTTAATAAATGTTGCTAGGAGAACTGGTTAGAAGACTGTAGAAGAAGAATCTGGACCCACATCTCTTACCGTTGATAAAAGTATATCCTTGCTGGATAAAAGATTTAAATTCAATACTTGAAACAATAAGAATTCTAGAAGAGAGTGTGGGGAAAATGCTTGATAATATTGGCCTGGGAAAAGATTTTATGCAGAAGACAACCCTGGCAATTGCAGCAATACCAAAAATAAATTTGATCAAGCTAAAAAACTTCTGCACAGCTAAGGGTGCCACAACAAAAGCGAACAATCAGCCTTCAGAAAGGGAGAATTTTGCATGTTATGAATATGACAAAGACCAGATAACTAGAATCTACAACAAACTCAAATTAATCAACAAGAAATGTTTCTTTTAGAAAACAATTCCCAGCCTTGAATACGTGTTTCTTTCAAATCACAACAACACAAAGCAGTTACTGGTTACTTTCTCTGAAATAATCCTTGGTGCATACATATGGCTCAAACTTAGATTTTCAGATTTCTCCAGTTCAAAAGTGTCTTAGTTTAGTTTGCCTGAATTTGAGTAATTTACAATGAAAAGATGTTTATTTGGCATATGGTAATTCTGTAGAATGCTCAGGACGCATGGCACTGGTATCTTCATTTGGTAAAGGCCTTGGGCTGCTTCCAATTATGGAAAAAGGGAAAGGCCAGCTGGCATGAACAGATTATGTGGAGAGAAAGAGAGAGGTGCCAGGCTCTTTTAAACAATAATACAATTATCATAGGTGGTGATAATGAGGGATCCACTCCCCTAACCCAAACACATCCATTGTGCCCCACTCCAATATTGTGGATCAAATTTTGACATGAGGTTAGGAGAGGACAAATATCCAAACTATAGCATAAGTTTATATAAAACTGTATTTGGTATACTAAGGTACATAGCATGGTATCACAACCCCTAAAATTTAGTGTTTTAACATAAAGTTTATGACTCACTTAATGCACTGTCATTGGTGGTTGCCTAAGGATATTGATATCCAGGCTGATGGATTTGTCTGTAACTATAATGAAAATCTGAACTTTTCCTGCAAAAGAGACCCACATCAATCCTGCTCACATTGCCCTGACCAAGTCACAAGGCTCCATTAATGCAAAAGGGTCTGTCAAAGCAAAAACTTCACTGGGAAAGTTAGACAGGCAAAAAAAAAAAAGAGAGAGAGAGAGAGAGCAAGAAAGAAACAAGGAAGGAAGGAAGAAGGAAGGAAGGAAAAAAGGAAGGAGAGAGGGAGGGAAGGAAGGAAGGAGAAAGAAAGAGAGAAAGAGAGAGAGGGACAAGAAAAGAAAGAAAGAAAAGAAAAGAAAAGAAAAGACTTTAAGGCCGTTGCATAAAGGAAAGAACTGAGAACTCAGTCTGAGCTCAGTTCCACTGAAACAAAGATAAAGGGATCTTAGTGTGTTTTCAAATGGCTTAACTCAAAGGAAAAGTAAACTTTCTCTGATCTTCTTGGGGGGAGACCAGTTTTACAACTTGCATCAAGGCACTTGCCTTAGAAGTTAGACTCCTATTCTCCTACAGAAACTGAGAAGTAGGGGCTTTATCTTCCTTGTTGATTGTTGATTTTTGATTACATTTCAAATGGATGGTTCCTGGGTACTACTGGCTAAAACTGCAAAAAGCTTTTAAAAAGATTTCCATTTCAAGGGAAATAATACACAATTGCAAGTTTTTTCATATAAATGCTTAAAAAAAAAAAAAAGAAAGAAAAAAAGGAAGCCAGGGGCCAAGAGGCAAGGAAAAGCCTGTCTGAAATTTATTCAAGCTAAGACTGTCTTGGTCAGGTGAGAGAGCTGTATTGTTACTGTGGGTCTGAGAGGGAAATTTTTTGATGTTTTAGGCAGACCACATCAGCACCTGCTTCCCTAAACTGGACTGAGCCTCTTTCAAATTCCCACTCCTGCCATTGCTAGTGAAGGCTTCTGTTGGCTTCATTGGTAATAAAACCACCTACAGTGGGATAACTTATTCAGATGGAACTCTAATCAACTTATCTACTGCTGATGACAAGCTGCTGAGCCCTGCCCTCACTGCTTGCTCTTAGTGTAGAATCCTTGATAATTTTGACCTGGAGTAATCTGACTCTGTGTCTCTGCTTTTCAATTCCAACCCAGTCACTGAAAAGTTTCTCTTCCTCTGGCATAGTTCATTCGTAGACTCCAATTAGATGCCTCAAGGGAACAAAGCCCGCAATGCTAAAATAATACAGACAAGTATCTTATCTATGACAACAAAAAGAGCCCCTGGAATCCTCTTTGCCAGGTTCTCAGCCAACATCATCACCCCTTCCTATACAGCTAATGTCAGTATAGGACGTCAATCAATCCCTATTTAATAAGGAAAAGCAAACTCTAATTTTTATTGTTAATCCCATAAATATCAGCCAGGGGAAAGAATTCATAGGCAAACTATGGTGCTAAAGGCTAATTTAGAACTTCTCAGCTCTGTCTATGCTTATGCAAATCCACAAGGATAAGACTCGGAGTTATGTACTATATGATACACCTGCTTCCGATGCCTAGGAACCAACACACTCCACCAGCTTAGGCAGGTGACTGAATTGATAAGACATCTATAATTCAGCCTTGTGGAGTTCTGGTGACCTTGACAAAATACCTGAGTGCGCCCAACTTAGTATCTTAACTGTCAAGTTACTTACGTTACTTATAATCACATTTAAAGAATCATATCTCTGCAAATAGAATGTGGAAAGGAATTTGTCATGTTATGTGATTCTCCAAGGTCACTATTATTCTTTCATATGCTTTCCAAAATTAGAGAATGACCTACAGCAGCTAGAGGTATTGGTTATTTTGGTGGTGCATCGCTCTAGTATCTCTAAGACCGAGAACAGGTTTTTAGCCCTGTTATCTTCTTAGGGGTTATTACTTGTGTAAAGGAAATTTTCATGACATATATTCACAAGATATAAGATACAGTATATAACTAAAGTTAAGGCTAAAAAAACAAAAGGAAAACTGTTAAAATGTTTTATGTCCGACAAAATGATCAATAATTATTATACCTGTTGCCTGATGGTTTTGTTTTTTGGTTTTTTTGTTTTTTTTTTTCAGACAGAGCCTCAAGCTGTCACCCTGGATAGAGTGCTGTGGCATCACAGTTCACAGCAACTTCCAATTCCTGGGCTCAAGCGAGTCTCCTGCCTCTGCCTCCCGAGTAGCTGGGACTACAGGCACCTGCCACAACGCCCAGCCATTTTTTTTTAGGTTGCAGCCACTATTGTTGTTTGGTGGGCCCAGGCTGGATTCAAACCCGCCAGCTCAGGTGTGCGTGGCTGGCACCTTAGCCTGTTGAGCCACAGGTGCCGAGCCTTGCCTGATGGTTTTAAAGAAAACTTGGAATATCATCAAACTTCTTTAGGTAGGCAATAGGAAACATATTCTTGTCTTTCAAAAATATACTATTGTAGGGAGAGAGGTGCACTTGTGAATTATGGGTGGGATTGCAAACTAGTACAGTTTTTTGGAAAGAAGTATGAAGTATTCTCAAAGAACTAAAATTAGACTTTCCATTTATCCTGCAATCCCATTTCTAGGTATTGACTCAGAAGAAAAAAAAATCATTTTACCATAAGAATAGTGGCACTTGAATGTTTATAGAAGCTCAATTTGCAATTGCAAAGAAGTGGAAACAACCCAAGTGCACATTTACCCATTAACAGGTTAATAAACTATGGAATATGTATACCATGGAATACTCTTCAGACATAAAAACATGGCGGCTTTGCATTTTTGTACTTACCTCATGGATTTGAAGAACATTCTCCTAGGTAAAGTATCTCAGGAATGGAAAAGCAAGCATCCCATACACTCAGTACTGATCTCAAACTAGTACATGAAAAACTACAGACCCAAAGGAGAAAAACACAATAAAATTCAAGAAGGGGGAAGAGGGAGAAATGGGGACTCGGTAAATTCTCACTTATCAGGTAAAATGTAAGGGGATAAGATAAACTTCCTGAGTGAAGGTCCCAAGTAATTTTAGGACTTTCAACTTTACTTTACAAATGCAAATAATGTAACATAATTGTATGTATCTTTATCTATGTACCACCCCCCAAAAAGTCCTACTGCTATTAAAAATAGCAAAAGGCTCTCATCAAATGCAGCCCCTTGACCTCAGACTTCTCAACCGCAGACCATAAGAAATTGGTACCCAGTTCAGCTATTCTTTTATAAGTAACATAAAACTGATATAGTTATTGTGTCTGTTTTTATGCCAGTATCATGCTATTTTGATTACTATAACTTCTTTATATAGTTTTAAATCTGCTAGTACAATGCTTCCAGCTTTGTTCTTTCTGATCAAGATAACTTTGGCTATTCAGAGCTTTTTTTTTTAATATTTTGACAAAATTAGTTCTTACATTTCATGAACACACAGCATCTTTCCATTTATTTGAGTCATCTGTAATTTTTCCCATCAGTGTAGTATAATTTTCAGTATATAGATCTTTTTTTTTTTGATGTTACTGCAAATAAAATTGTTCTTAACACACAGTTTTTTTTCTATTAGTGAACAAAAACCCTTCTGACTTTTGTAAATTGGTTTTATATCCTACAACTTTACTGAATTAGTTTATCAATTACGGCAGTTTTTGTGAAGTCTTTGGATCTTATATATTTCCTATGTATATCATCTTATTTCAAATGCACAGGAAACAAAGAAGCAAAAATGGACAAATATTATCACATCAAATTAAAAACGTTCTGCACAGTAAAAGAAATTATTAGTAGAGTGAAGTGACACCTCATAGATTCAGAGAAAAAAATTGAAAATCACACAGTAGATAAGAGGATAATATCTACAATATACAAGAAATTTGAATTAGCTAGCAATGAGAAACATAACACTACTAAAAACGTGCAAAGAGACCATTCACAGTGGCTCACGCCTATGATCCCAACACGTTGGGAGGCTGAGGCAGAAGGATTGTTGAAGCCAAAGAGCATGAGACCATCCTAGTCTACATAGCAAGATCCCATCTCTAAAATAAATAAATAAATAAATGTTCCATTAAGTGGAATAGACATCATTCAGAAGAAAACATACAAATGATCAAAAGATACATAAAAATGCTCCACATCTATAATCAATAACAGACAAATACAAATTATGAGATATTACGTCACACCTATTAGATTAGTAGTTACCAAAAAGATGAAAGATAACAAGTATTGGTGAGAATGGGTAAGAAATGAACCCTTTACATTGTTAGTGGCACTGTGAATTAGTACATCCATTTTGGAAAACTGTATAGAAGTTCCTCAAAAATAAAAATAGAATTGCTGGGGAGGCACCTATGGCTCAGTGAGTAGGGCACTGGCCTCATATACCAGAGGTGGCAGGTTCAAACCTGGCCCCAGCCAAAAAAATCTGCAAAAAAAAAAAAAAAAAAAAATAGAATTGCCATATTCTTCAGGAATCTCTCTACTGAGTATATGCTGAAAGCAGTGCACATTTTCACATGGTGAGGAGCTGAGCATGCTGATGTGCTATCCTCAGATCTTTTTTCCTGCTGTAAAGCTACCAAATTCCATCCCCATGATAGCTCATTAGACCATTAACTCATTACCATTAACCACGAAAAGGTTAAATTTATTCTTGAGGACAGAGCCTGCATGATCCATTCACCTCTTAAAGATCCTGATATTGTCCCCCATAAAGGATTAAGTTTCAACATGGGTTTTAGAGGGTACAAGTATTCAAACCATGTCATTGACTCATGTAATAATGAGCCCAGAAATAAATTTATACATTTGTAATTAATCCATTTTTAACAACAGTGCCAAGAACAACGAGGGAAGATCAGTCTCTTCAGAAACACTGGTGGAAAAACTGGATATCCACACACAGAAGAATGAAAATGAACCTTTGTCTTACTTTCATATTAGAATCAACTCAAAATGAGCTGAAAAGTTAATCATAAGACCTGTACCAATAAAACTATTGGAAGAAAATTTAGGAGAAAAGCTTCATGAGATTTGTCTGGGCAGAGATTTGCTGGAAGTGAACAAGTCATTGGTTTCTGATGCCCTTTTGGTCTTCATCTTTCACCTGACTGCTAGGGATTAATTTATGATTCAGCCACAGGGCAAGAGTCCTTGCACTACGGTTTAATTTCTATACAGTGAATTACCTGAGATGGAAGGGTCTGAATGCTGTTATGAAATGTACTTGCATACCTAGACATCATCTTAGTGCCCAATCTCTGGGTCACATGTGAGATTACTTTGAATGGTAGTCCAAAGAGCACAACCCATCAGGGCTGTCAAAAAAGAAACAAGTTTTCTATGGCACTCCAGGTTATTAATGTCAGGTGATTTTTTTAAATCATTCTAGTCAGAGAGAGAACAGAGTGAGCCATAGTTACTTTTCTTTGATCAGACTTCCAATCTCTAGGTAATAGAAGGCTTGCATATTTTATTTGAAAATTTCCATCTAATGTCTTTTTCTTGAGAAAATATTATATTATGCAAGTATTTTACAATTTATTCAAATCCATCCTAAATTTTTATTATTTCCTAAGAGTTAATGAAGGAAAGAGAGTGAGATTTTTCTTCCTCCTCAATTCATTCAAGATCTCTACAGAAATAAGAGAAATGTCTTTCATTAAAAAAAATTTTTAAGGCAAGTTAGCCCTTAGAATTTTCTAACTACTTCAAATAGCAATTCTAGGGTGTTTTATAAATCAGTTCACGGCAGAAAACGTTCACATTGTATCAAACGTTCCCATTGTCTGTAAGTCAATTTTAATCAGACTAAATACAGGGTGATTAAACTCTGTGGAAATGTGAAAAAATACCTTTATGGAGAAAAAATGGTGCTATCTCTTAATATTTAAAATGTGCCTACCATTACCCTAACTAATCATCTCTGAGAATTTATTTTAGCGGAATTCTATCAAAATAAATGATAGATATGCAAAAATATTCATTGCTGCATTTTTTATAATAGTTAAAACTGAATATCTTAATATTTATAGGTGACATTCTAATATTGAATATTTACCCTACACTAAACACTGTTCCATTCACCTAGAATTTAATGATTCACTTTTATTAATTCACTAATCTTGTAAGGTTGTAGAATGTGTATTTAAAAATCTCAAAAGCTGCACAATATTATTTATTATTGGCTGAAAAAAATAACATAAAAAGGAAAATTCAGTCTACCTTTGAACTCTCATAATAAAGGTGCTGATAATTCTCCCATTCACTTTTAAAAACAGAGTTAAGAAGAAAACAGTTTGCCCAGAAACCTACAGGAGAAAGTAGTAGGATTTACAACTACAAATCTAAGGTCTCAGGTTGCACAATAGCTCTCCTTCGGTAGGTTGTCTGTGATACCCTTGCAATGGTTAATTTTATGTGTTAGTTTGGTTAGGCTATAAGATGCCCCAATATTTGGTTAAATATTATTCTCAGTGTGTCTCTGAGGCTGTTTTTAGCATCTACATCTGTAGACTTAGTAAAGCAAATTGCTTTCCCCAGTGTGGGTGGGCCTCTTTTAATCCACTGAAGACTTGAATAGAACAAAAAGGCTAAGCAGGGGAGAATTTGCGCTCTCTGCCTGTCTTCAGGCTGAGACATCAGTTTTCTCTTTGCCTCAGACTCAAACGTGGGCTTGAAACCACATCATTGACTTTCCTAGTCTCAGGGGTTTTTTGTACTTTGACTGAAACTGTACCTTCAGTTTACTTTAGTCTCTACCTAGCTTGATTGACATCTTGACTCTGCTCAGTCTTCATAACTGTGGAAGCCAATTCCTTTTAATTAGTCTCTTTCTCTCTAACTTTCTCACTGATTGGTGGGTTAATTATTTATATGCCACCCAGCTTGTTAATGACTGACCAGTCTTACAGAAGCTATGCATTAATTAATTAATTAAATAACCCTGTGATTTTCCTCCTTGGTTAATTATTGGTCTAACGTAAGTGGAAACAGGCTTCTGAATTTGTATCCCTTTCCAAAGGTGGAGACTTCACATCTTTTCTGTTTACCTGGATGGAGCTGGAACATATTCTTCTTAGTAACGTATCTCAAGAATGGAAAAAAAGTATCCAATGTACTCAATACTACTATGAAATCAATATATAATCACCTACACATTCATAGGAATGGTAAAACATAACTATAGTCCAGACAGTAGAAGGGAAGAGGAAAGAGAGGGGAGAGGAAGGGGGAGGTGAGAGGAGGGAGGGTATTTGGGGGGACCTCACCTAATGTGCCTGACACAATGGTACATTTCAAAACTATCAAGGAAAGAGTGTAATTGTGATGGATGTGTTACTTAGTAAGCATTTCACATTGTATATCAAATCAGAACACTGCACCCCACAAATGCATCAATGTACACAGTTATGATTTAATAAAAACAAAAAAATAAAAAAATTAATAAAAAAGAATGATTCAATACTTCTTGATGTGGGCCAGAGGCTACTACTGATATAATGTCTATAATCGTTTGTAGAAAATAATAGAACACTCCCTTCCCACCTCAAAAAAATAACTAACAAGCTACTGAGAATACCTAAAGAATTTAGAAATTTCAGTTTAAAATATCAACAAGCAAAACTTATCATTAACCAGTAATTGCAACTAAAATATATAATAGAAAATAGGAAATTTTAGTTAGTCACTTGCCATGTAGACAAACATGGATTTCTCAAAATTATAATTCTAAATTTCTTCTTATGTTTGACAGACAAAAAAAAAAAAAAAAAGCCTGTTGAGTTCCCCTACCCCTTGGAAAATTCAAATATTCTACAAAGTTATATTAAAGAGAGTTTCCACCTTTGAGATGACGGTGCCCTGAAGTATCTATAATTCTTATGAGGATTTAAAAACTAAAAGGATAAAATGTTCATGCTGAAATTTGGTGAGATCCCAGGTTTAAGCTATCACCTAACCCTAACCCTAACCCACATCTCAAACTCCTTTCTGTAGTCTCCAGGCGATGAAAAGGGAGTATGGACTTCTTGATAAGACAGAGAATGCCGAGTGCCTTGGGAAGTTGACAGTACTCTCCGGTTCTGCTTGTAGACACGTGAGCTTGTACAGTCTTGTCTTCTGGAAGTTAAATGTGACCGACCCTATAACTTGCTTTGCCCAATGGAATGTGAATGGAGTTTATGCCAATCAGAACTTCATCAGAGCGTGTTCATTGCTCTCCTGTCTGTAAATCCGGAGGAAGTCAATCAGTTTCAGTTCCTCTGTGCCTATGATGAGCAGAGACACATAGGTATGGTGACCAGATTGTGCAGAAATACTCAACACCCTGTATGCTGAAATTTCATGTAAGAAGATGAATATGTTTTAGTTATAGATATGTCACATGCAATGTTTGGGACAAATTTATGCTAAAAACATATTCATTATTTACCTGAAATTCTGACTTAAGTATAGTTTCTGTCTTCTGCCTGAAAACCATCCTTCCACTCTCACCCTCATCCTCAGACATGTAGATTTTGTAAAAAGAAAAAAAAAAGAAATGTAAATAAGTAAATAATGAAGCATTGAATTAGGCTGCAGAATTTAGGATTTTTTGCTGTTGCATTTTACCAATTATTTTTTTTTTACTAAATACAAAACTGTTACTCATCTTGCTTTTATGCAAATGGTAACTTCACCTTTCTTACACCTTTATATATAATCTTTGCTCAACTCTTTCAAATAGAGTTTTAAATGTGCTATTAAATAGGAGAAAGTAAAAGGTCCTGTGCCTTTTACTTCTCAGAAGGGGCCTATGGGCTTCCGTTTCAGTGTAAATAATGCCTTTCAGATGGAAGAAATGATACTTCTTATCTGTGGATGACAAATGGGTACTGAAAAAAAAAGTTACTGAGAGTCATACAGGCCTTCTGGGGATGGAAATAGGATTCATAACAAATATGTATGAACAGTTATATCAGTAACTCCAGAAGGAATAAATAGAATGAGATCATCATGCTGGGATCTTGTCCAAGTATAGCTAAATACAGGGTATCCTGAAAATGTCCATACAAAGAAAAAATTAACAAACTCACATAACAGGTATCTGCTAATATGTATTTCTTGAGTGGGAGAAAAGACTTTGTGAGTGTGTGTGTGTGTGTGTGTGTGTGTGTGTGTGTGTGTGTAGAAAGAGATAGTCAACACATACAGAATATTTTAGGATATTTTGTAAACATTGTAATGGATTTTTTATAAATGAAGATACACTTAGCTACAGTTTGTAAGGTGGCTTTCAGGGCCCCCTGTATATGTTAAATGAATAGGAAAGACTGGTTCAGCCACGGGAAATAATTAGAACTACCAATATTTGCTCCAATTTAATGTCCTGATTTGTTAATAGCACGTCCTATGCCTCCTGGTTCCTAGTATCCAAGACAAATAGTAACATCTGACATTCATTTACATTATTTTGTATTCTTGACACTGAAGAGTATTAGGATGTGATTTTATCTAAATACTTTGTGAGTATTTGGGAAGCAAAAATCTTCCCAAGTGTCTGAAACATATATCAACTTGACCTTTGCTAATTGTTTCCCACTTAATTGAGACACCATTTTTCATTCCTTCCACCCACGACAAATTATTTTCTCCTACTGGGAAAGTAAACAGCATTTCCAAGGGAGGGGAAAATTTAAAGCTTTATAAAAATCTTGCAGATCTTTTTAAAAAGTAGGGAATAATAAACTCTCACAATCAGAGGGATTATTAATATTTACCAAATTCAATCATCCGGTCTGGTAAACCCCATGAAATGATAGCATCTTTTAAATGTGTTGTGTGTGACCGTGGTGGCCTCTGATGCCTCAACACATACTATATGTGTTAAAACTTTGGGAGAGTTTTGTATTAAAAACTGCCAAGTATGTGGACCACTATCTACCTTACTCCAGCACCCTGACTGTTGCCATCTTATCTCTTATTACAGATTCAAGTCAAAGGAAACAAAACCAAAAGATATATTTTCTCTCTACAAAAGAGAATCGTACATTCTATTTCCCTTGTTTTGTCCTCTGTGTATCCATTTATATGCACTTAAATTCAAAATACAGCACTGATTGTCTTTCTCTTTTTTTGCAGAAAAAGAATAAAAATACTTGTCATTGTCTCATACTTTTCGAAGTAATTTATTGAGAGAAAGGACTAAGATGTGATTCATGATTGATATACATTTTCCCTAAAATGTGAACATATTAATTTCTCTATTTTCTGAGCAAGATAATGCATTTTCGTTTTGTTACCAAGGAAACTATCAGGATTACCAAGATTTCTTTGTTGAAGTATTTTTGTTTGTTTCTTTTTTTCTCTCGTCAGTATAAAAAGAGGTTCTTCGGTGAATTTCTTTAGAATATTTCATTTTGTATTTCTCATTTTTGGCTGTATATATCTGCTCTTTTGTAGACTTTAGAAAATTTGAAAGAAGGAAAATCAACACATTTCCAACTTCCAGATATAACCATTTCAATATACTTACTTTTAAATTTATTCTGTCTATATTTAAAAAACAAACAAAACCAAATGAGAAGATTACACATTTCATGTAATTTTATACCCTACTCTTGCACCTATCAAAAACTTATGAGCATGTTCTGTAAATGTAAAATTTTTTACAATATGCTTCTTTATTTCCATTTTCTACAAGAACTATAATTTAAGCCTTTGTTATGCTCCAGAATATTTACAGAGTTGCCAAAATTATGAAATAAGACATATAACCAGAAAGTTTTTATAAAGAAATCTTTCCATGTGAATAATTACAAACCAAAGAGATTTGATAGCTGTATCCACGGGCATGCATAAGTTAAGGTTTTGCTTCATATTCCATATTGATTTCCAAAAGGTTTTCACCAAATTAAATTTCTAAATTAAAATGAGGATATTCATGTATCCTCCGTGTCTGAAAATTTTTTTTAACCTTTTATTTTTGTCTTGGTTAATATATTAGGGTAAAATATTTTCATTGTAATCTCTAATGTTTGATTATTCATCAGAATGAGTAATTTTGTGTTTAGGTGTTATTTGTATTTTTTATCAGAATTTGCTGAACATACCTTTCCTATTTCCTTATTGATTAACTTTTTTCATATATTGAGACTATAAGGACTTTATTTTATCCTATAGTGAACATTATTTTCCATTTTATTGCTTACATGCTGTTATTGCTATTTATAGTGTTTTTGATCAACCATTTTTTAATGTTTTAATCTAAGTAATTCATAAAAGTACAAGTCAAATAATTCTATGGAGACTAAATATGAAAAATGATTTTAATACACTCTTCCAAAGAATCTTGAGTCAACTTTTATATATTTTAATTCTGATTCTTACCACCCTAGGGGAATACAAACCAATCATTTACCTATTTCTTTACTGAGCAACTTTAGATAATAACTGTTTTCTCACTAAGCTGAGGGAGAGATTAGGATACTGATATTTTCCTTTTTCTTTCATCTTCATCTTCTTAAAGATTGAGAGTTACATTACTATTTTTTTCCTCCACTGTTGGCCTTTGTTCTTTCAGATAATAACCTTTCTACTACTATTTATTTTTCTATCAACTTTATTCAACATCTCAACTCCTTTCCAGGTCAAATGAAAATGTGGGGGCAAGGAAGGGGAGGGGAGGGAGGGTAATTGGTGGGGCCACACCTACGGTGCATCTTAGAAGGGTACAAGCGAACCTTACTAAATGCAGAATACAAATGTCTTCATATAACAACTGAGAAAATGCCAGGAAGGCTATGTTAATCAGTTTGATGAAAATAGTTCAGATTGTATATGAAACCAGCACATTGTACCCCTTGATTGCACTATTGTACACAGCTATGATTTAATAATAAAGGCAATAAAAAAAAATGAGATATGCAATTCCATGCTTTCTGGAATGTTAATCAGATCAAAACAAAAGTTAAACTCTCTGCCTAAAATTTTCCATGTCTGTGAATCTTCCCCTTTGTTTTTGCAGCTTGGGATCCTCTGCCCTATACAATTCATCTAGAAATCTATTGGTAGATATTAGAACAAGCAGATAACCTGTCTGAGACTATTTTATTATTTCCTGTGTAATTTTCAAATACAATAATCCTTTTTTCTTTATTGAGAAAACTATTACTGAAACCAAGCAGGTGCTTTCCAAAAATTCTGAACTATAACATTACCTTCACCTGTCTTCAATTTGTACTTGAAACTAGGTCAGTCACTAAAGGGCTTGAAGTGGTTTCTTATTAAGATTGAAAAATGTAGGAAAAAATAATAATGTTAGGAGAAAGTCCCTTTCTATCAGTCATGACCTTTTGCTGTCTGATTTAGTCTTAGAGCTTTCAAGCTAAAGTGCCTACTCCATCCTCAAGAGGCCTACGTGTCAGTGTAAAGTCATTTATTTCTGAATTGCACTTACCTCCTTTCTGTAAGGGACCATCTTTTCTCTGGCCCCAGTAAGTGTGATTTAATTCTTTTTTGGATAGCTCTTTGTTTAAACCTCAGTGGACTACTGCAAGAAGCAATTGATAAAGCTCTAATTCAATAGAATATTTTCATGGGCTTCTTTAAAACTTTGCCCCTTGGTAGAATATCACTAGGCTTTGACTCTGCAAGTTTCTTAGATGGACTTTATGTGTTAATGGTGATCAACAAATATAGGTAGGTATTGCCTAATTGTTCCCACACAAATATAAGCTAGATTGAAAGCACTAATTTAATGGAAAACATAGCTTCATTCCGCATATCCTATCATTTAACACTATCTATTGAAACCCCAAAATGTTCCAAGAAAAATGTTAACCATTCAAGGGGAAATTAAATAAAAGGACATAAAAGAAAAGAAAAGAAGGTATTTTCTCAGCATGAAATTATCATAGTCTAGAAGAAGGAAGAACTAAAACTCCCAACATGATTCTGTAATATGCACTATATGTTAATGTTGCTAAACCTCCAATAGAGTAGAAACTACCTCTTCTGGTATAGTCAGAGAGGAGGAGATTGCATTAGAGCCGAGTGTGGAAGGTGTTTGAGCTCTCCTGAGACAGGCTTTCACCTTGTATGTGATTAACAGCAGGAACAAAGGCATGCAGCTGTATAAGTTGTTGACATATTGAGAAACTAGTTGATAACACTTTTTCTTAGGCTGAATCTAGAATCAAGGTAGTTAAGGGAGTAGACTTAGATGAAGAATATTGTGGTAAAACTATAAACAACTTTCAATTATAAACTAAGGTAGGGGTTTGTCTGTGTGTTTATAGAGGGAGGTATTAATGAATAATTTTATCTGTATGGATGTTAATGGTTTTAAGTGAGGAAAGAGTGGAATTAAAAGAATTTAGAAAGCAATGATAATTTTCTAAGTGTGATATTTCGAAAGTCCAAATGAAGTTTTAAAATGAGTTGTGATAGAAATTGAGATTTTAAAAAATGGTAAAAAAAAACAAAACAATTTTTTTCTCAAATGACCTAGAGCAATTATTCTTGAAGTGTGGTTCTCAAAAAAGCTGTGTCAGTGTCAAATGTGGACTTACTGAATCTGAAACTCTGCAGCTGCTGGATGGTAGCAATTTGTGTTATAACAGTACATTCAGGTAATTCTGATGTTCACCTAAGTTAGGGAACTACTGAGGGAAATTCATAATGACTTTAAAGGTTCCTCATTCTGTGCCATGTATGTGTTAATTCGGCATTGAATTGTTAACATATTTCGTTAATACTAAGATAGTTTCATGATGCACTGCTACTTATCATTTTAAACTACTCCTAATTAAACAAATCCATGCCATCAATTTTAATATGCATTCCAATTTTGGGAAGTGTTAAAAATGAAAGAGGTACATCATACAATTTATAAAACATCTTGTGTTGACTGCCATAAATTATACTAAGTAAAAATGGTAATGTTTCATGGATACATCGACATATTTCTGTGCTTATTCTCATCAAAATTAGAACCACAACTAGATAAAATCCATATTCATTTCCATTTCTTTAGTGTTTTTTCCTCAGATTATCATGTTTCCATTCTTTTAAGTATTTCACCAGGAGTTACCTAAGTCTAAATTGTTGGAATCTGTTTCTATTCTTCCCACATAAGTAAAAATAGAGAAATACAGAGATTTAATGTTCAGGTCTGATCATAATTATTACCTTTTGCAAGACTGAAGAATTCAGCATTTTGGGCATGGGTTTCCCTTCCAAGAAACCTCCCCATCCCAGCACTGTCATGGTGTACCAGAGAGTACAGACATGGTTGAGTATAAGGCAGTAAATGTCACATTTCCAGCACTCTCACCAAGTCTTTTAGTGATCTTTGGGGTATTTGTGCAGAGAATGTCTGTGATAGATGAGATTTTTAAAGCACATTTGCCACTTGATAATTCTACTTTTACTTTTCCCTCCAGGGGAGAGCACAGCCAACCTATATCCATATTTTTCTCACAGTTTCCCCCATTATCTTTTGGCCTTCGCTCTTGCTCCATCTTTCATTTCTGCTGTCTCTTTTAGATTATGTCCAGGTCATCCTCTTGAACTAGAGGCAGCCCAAACTTCTGAACTTGCTGTAGTGTATTTTCCTAGGGCCTGAACTGACTGAGAATGGAACAGAAAGTGCCTTCAGGCTGCAGTGTGTGAACATGTAAGAAAAGTCTAGGAGAAAGTATTTGAGGAGACGTTAAAACTAACCATGAAGATAGCCTAGCTAGATAATCCATCCTAAAAAAATAGATAAGGAATATACTTTGGTCAAAATTGAATCCAATTTATGTGAGAATTAGTCACTATTTTCTTTTCTTTTTTTGTTTTCTTTCCCTCACCCCCTCCTTCCTTCTCTCTCTGTCTGCTCTCCCCCTCCCCCATGCCCCACTGTGTCATTAATTGTCATTAATTGTACTCATATCAAAGTTGAATACATGGGATTCATACTTCTCCATTCCTGTGATGCTTCACTAAGGGTAATGTGTTCCACCTCCATCCAGGTTAGTACAAATGCTGCAAAATCTCCATTTTTTAAAATGTCTGAATAATATTCCAT
>CAUYRH010146217.1:0-22854 GCA_963574655.1 Perodicticus potto | reverse complement strand
TAGCTTTTTGTTTGTTGGGAGGTTGGGCTTTGGGGGGGCAGAGTTAATACTTTGCATGAAATATCTTATCTTATAACAGTGAAATTGCTTTCTCTTTTGTCTTGTGATTTTTTTTTTGAGGTGAAATTTAAGTTTTTGTGTAAGTAGTACTATTATACCTATCTTGAGTGTCTTGCTTGTACTGTATCACATCATACCTTTGTTTAATTCTTAATAAACTGTTCACTTGTTTAAAAAAAAATAATAAAATGCACTACAGAGCCCAGCTCCGCAGAGGGTCCTTACTAAAACACAAGCCTGTGGTTCACCTGTGGAACCAACTTCATCTACTGCATCAGTTTAACATTCCGGATGGATCAGTTCTACCTGGAATACAGGTCAGCCATGTTTCAAGAAAGTTTCATTTGTCACAACCCAAGAGCACAATGTTTTGACCCCATCAGACAGTCCATCTCCCATAGCAGAATTTGAATTCGAAGGAGTAGATTTGGAATTTTTTTTTTAGGAGTCTTTTATTTTATTTATTATTTTTATTATTTTTATTTATTTTTATTTTTACATATACATGTGTTAATTAGGTTTCCACTTTTTGCCTTCACAGAATTTAAAAAGCTTAAAATTCAATAACAATAACAATGTTTAAGATAAGGACTAGAACCAAAACCACATAAAGAATGAACGAAGATAAATACGTTCAGAAAAGAAAACAGACGAAGTTTGGCAGTTTTTATAGCAATGGATGATGAGGTGGCAACCTGGAATGAACCTGATCCAGAGGCCATTTTTGGAAATGACATTGACTAAAGTACAGACCAGTATAAAAGTGCGCAAAGCAGCTGATGAAGTGGAGAAGCAAGTGAGGATGATGCAGAAATTGTAGAGACTCCAAACGAAGAGAATGTCAGGTATCTGACAATGCGGTAGAAGTTATTTGGTGTGGAAAAATCACCCAGTATGCTGAGTGGTGTGGCTACCATTGAGAGTGCTTTCCACACTTACATTTTTTTTCTTTTTTTTTTGAGACAGAGTCTCAGTTTCTCACCCTCGGTACAGTATCGTGATGTCAGAGCTCACAGCAACCTCAAACTCTTGAGCTGAAGCAATTCTCTTGTCTCAGTCTCCCGAGTAGCTGGGACTATAGGCACCCGCCACAACGCCAGGCTATTTTTTAAGAGACGGGGTCTCACACATACTCAGGCTGGTCTCAAACCTGTGAGTTCAGGCAACCACCTTGGCCTCCGAGAGTGCTAGGATTACAAGTGCGCAGCACCATGCCCAGCCTAGTGATGGAATATTGAAAATGCTCAGTGAAACTAATAATTTGTCCTTACTTAAGGAAAATATACTTACGTGAAACTATTTTTCCTGGGAGTGAAAATAGAATATGTGACTAGCAGTGAAGAACAGAATGACCTCCAGCACAACCAGATGCCACCGCCTTGATTTACGCTAAAAGGCTAACAGTGTTATCCACTATTGTTTTTGTGATAGTATTTTAGTATTACTATAGAAAATAGTTTTGTCCTTGAGGATGGTGAGGATGGGGACCTCAAGATATTTTGTTGGAAAACAGAGTAGTTTTTTATTCACCTTTCTGATAACATGGATAGCATGCTTTGATTCTGCACCAAAAACGCAACAAGCATTAGTTTTAAGGTTACTTGCAATGTGGAAGTAGAAACCACATTAACAAGCTTTTGGAAAGGGTCCTAGGGACACTGAGGGTCCTGCAGATCATGCTTTGAGAACTGCTATTCGAGGTCAAAAGAAGACCAGAGATTGGATGGGTATCGTTATAGAATTCCATGTTTGTCTCTTACCCCTGGATCAATCAACTGAAAATATACAATAAATGTCTATGTGCTCATTGAATGGCAGGGAGACCCTGATGAGTAAGTGCCTCCCCCTTCATAGAGCTCACCGTCTAGTTGAGAAGCCAAGACAATAAAAATAACTGGCCAATTGTAAGGTACGGACTGTGAAGATTGTAGGAGTTACTGTCTTCTCCTTTGAAATTCACTCTTTTTTCTTTTTGCTTATGGTCAGCATCACACAATGTACTAATTTACTTATTGGTGTTCTTTCCTATTGTGATGTGTTGTTAACATTGTCCTGTTAATGAGTCCTTTCTGATCTTGGCCTATATTTTTCAGCCTGATCAGAATCTCTGAAATTGCAGTGCCATACTTGGAAACACTTAGAACTTATTGACCTTAGCAACAGCATCAACAAGCTCAAGTTCAGGCAGTTATAAGCCCTACCAGGATCTGCAGGGAAATCTACCAGTCCCCATCGGTGTTAGCAGCAGAAATAAGATACCAGCATCCTCAGACATCTATTTTATTTTCGTTGACATAAAATAACAAGGTGATCTTTCTAAGACCCTGATTTCTTTCTATTTGAGACTAGGCATTATACTAATCTGTATGGTTTTTACCACATTTTAAATTGACAGAATGTAAGCTAGTGAATAAAAACACTTGCTTATTATCACATAGTCCTGAGATCTGATTTCAGCTTCAATTCACACCAGCTATGAGCATTTGGACATATTCCTTCACCTGTGTGAGCCTCAATTTTATTAATTGTTAAATGGGAATGATTATATTTAGCCTCTGTCAGATGATATAATTCATGTAATTCACTATCCTCATGATAAGAGAATTTTTTTGGCACAGGTAGAAATTATTTTAATTTTTAAATTATTTTTATTTATTTTTTTGAGACTGAGTCTCACTATGCTACTCTCGGTAGAGTGCTGTGGCATCACAGCTCACAGCAACCTCAAACTCTTGGGCTAAAGCGATTCTGTTACCTCAACCTTCCAAATAGCTGGGACTACAGGGGCCTGCCACAATGCCCAGCTATTTTTGTTGTTGTTGTTGTTGTGGTTGTCAGTGTTGTTTTAGCTGGCCCAGGCTGGGTTCAAACCTGCCAGCCTCAGGGTATGTGGCCAGTATCCTACGTACTGAACTACAGGTGCCACCTAGAAATTATTTTTAATAAATTATCTTGATAGTCATGGCCCCCTATTCACCCTTTTCAGATCCTGGACTTCGCTATTAATAGGCTCTCTAATAAATGTTTGATGACCGTCTGTCTTGTACCCAGCCCCGTGATAAGCATTGTTGAGGAATCAAACTAAACATGGGATCAGGCTGAGGGTAGCTGTCAGCAGAAGCTGTGTGGTTTCCAATGCCTTCCCTTCCCCTGCTCCTCCAGTGCCTTACGAGTCTCACTGGAGAGCTACCCCTCTGCAGATTCCTGGCGCTAGAGTCCCAGCTCAGGTGCTGCTCCCGGGGGACCGGAACATCTAACCCAACTTTTGTCTCTTACCACCCAGTTCCCTCTTCTGCCCCACATCTACATCCAACTGGATCCTAGAAGAAACTGAGTCAGTTCATTTTCACATATGATGATATCTTTGGACTTACTGAAAGTACTTAGATTTTAAAAAAGATCTTTATCAACTCAATTACAATTCAACGCAGTGTTTGGGTAGATACATATAATGGAGACATAGGAAATCAGTAATTCCTTTTGTTAAATAAAACGTGTGAGAGGCTGTTGGTTTGGACTAGGCTCTTGTACTGGCCCAACAATGCAGAGTCACTTGTGCTCAGAGAAACTAACTTAGGAGTGTACTCACTTAACAAATAGCTGAGTTTCAGCTGAGCTTCGGTCATCACAGACCATCAGCTATTCCCATGGACATCTCATTGCTCTGATGTGGGTCAAAGCCCCAGGGAGACTGATGATTCCCTTAATCCAAATCTCTTTGTGCATCCACACATCCTAATTCTTACCACAAATCAACAAATACTAGAGTCCCAAAGTTTCATTTCCCTCCCTCCACCATACATCCTTGGGATGCCGGTGGTGGGCTTGAGACACCTGGGGGACAGGGACAAATAGGTCAGGTGTAAATGTGCTTCTAATTGAGACATGCCCTATACATATACTTAATTATCATATATTGAAGTTTAGAAAGCCAACATATCTACTTACAGTTCTTTTTTAAAAAATAAAGAAATTGGGCTGAGCGCAGTGGCTCACACCTGTAATCCCAGCACTCTAGGAGGCCAAGGTGGGTGGATTGCTTGAGCTCAGAAGTTTAAAGCCAGCCTGAGCAAGAGTGAGACCCTGTCTCTAAAAATAGCCGGGCATTATGGTGGGTGCCTGTACTCTCAGCCACCTGGGAGGCAGAGTCAAGAGGATCACTTGATCCCAGGAGTTTGAGGTTATTGTGAGCTATGATGTCATGGCACTCTACCAAGGATGACAGAGTGAGACCCTGTCACAAAACAAACAAACATATAAATAAATAAATAAATAAATAAATAAATAAATAAATAAATAACGGGATCTTCGGAAAGTCTGGCAATTCTGATCCAATGGTGCTCAGAAACTATGCTGAGAAGGCCAGTTGCACATGGAGCTGTTTGGTTGACACATTCCCTGGTACTAGTGAAGCTCTACTTGGAGAGAGAATCTCAAGGACAGTAGATAGTGGAATATCTTATACATATGTGGTATCAATTTATATCTCTCAGAGAGCATTCTATTTTCATGTCTTGCGTACCCTTTTCACTTCTTTCTTCCTTCTTTGGATTTGGTTATTCTTTTCCTGCCCCCTATATATTTTAATATTATTACTTTATTAATAGTACTTTAATCTTTTTTAAAAATAAATTTTATAATGTATCTTTGAGGTTTACAACATGATTTAGGGGTAAATGGTTACTACAGTGAAACAAAATAACATAGTTACATCTCATGTGGTCACTTTTCATCATAACAAGAGCAGCTAAAATCAATTTATTTAACAAAAATCCCTAATATGATACCGTTTTATTAACTACAGTGTGGTACCTTCCATCTCTAGACCTGTTTATGCTGTATTACTTTAATTAAGTGGTTACTGTAGAAATTGTAACATTCATCCTTGCCTTATTAATTCTAACATTATTAATACACTCTGTCCAGATAGGACACATTATTTACTTTTCACATTATTTATTCCCTTACAATTTACATGTCATTGTTGTCATGTTTTAAGTCCCCTACATGTCATTATTGTCATGTTTTAAGTCCCCTTGTAATTGTATCAACAAAAAATAATGTTTTCTGCAGTCAGTGTTTATTGAATTACCAACATTTTGTTGCATTTTTGAACTTCCATTGGGAAACTTCTATTTCTATCTGTAGAATACATTTAATATTTCCTTTAATTCAGGCCTGCGGCTCATAAATAATTTCAATCAGTTTGTTTAAAAATATACCTTCATCAAGAATATTTTCCCTGGATATAAAACTCCAAGATTGTATTTTTTAAAAAGTTATATTACCTATGCCTAGTATTATTCCATTATCTCTAGGTTCTATTTTTAATAAAGATAATTCAGCTAGTAGTCTAAATAGTATTCCTATTCTTTTCTTCTCTGATTTCTTTTAAAATTTTCTATTTGTTTATTTTCAGAAGTTTAAGATTTTGCTAGGTGTGAGTTACTGGGGGATTTTTTTGTCAGTTGGTTAATTTTTGTTGTTGTTTTTTAGAGATGGAGTCTCACTCTGTCACCCTGGGTAGAGAGTGCCAGGGCAACCTCAAACTCTTGGGCTTGAGCAATCCTCTCGCCTGAGCCTCTCAACTAGCTGGGATTACAGGTAAGGGCCATTCACTGCACCTGTATATTTTTTCTATTTTTATTTTTATTTTTATTTTTCAAGACAGAGTTTTCACTTTGTCACCCTGGGTAGAGTGCAGTGGCGTCATAGCTCACAGCAACCTTAAACTCTTGGGGTCAAGTGATCCTCTTGCCTCAGTTTCTCGAGTAGCTGGGACTACAGGCAGGCACCTGCCATGATGCCTGGGTATTTTTTGTCTTGCTCTTGCTCAGGCTGATCTTCAACTCCTAAATTTAAGCAATCCAGCAACTTGGTCTCCTGGAGTGTTAGGATTACAGGTATGAGCCACTGCACCTGGCCTGAGTTATTGGGGTTTCTTTTGTTTGTTTGTTTTGGGTTTTGTTTTTTCATAGGATTTTTTCATCATTTTAGCAAAGTCTAAGCCATTAGCACTGTAAATATTGCTTCCACCTTGTTTTTTACCCTCCTCTGAGACTTCAGTTCTGTCTATATTAGACTTTTTCACTTTATACCAGTGATTCTCAACCTGTGGGTCGTGACCCACAGGAACTGTTTTAAAGGCTCACAGCATTAGGAAGGTTGAGAACCACAGCTTTATACTGTATGGCTCTCATATCTTCTGTACTTTTCACCTTTTTTATCTTTTCATGCTTGACTCTGAGATTTTGGGGGCTATCTTCTAGTTTATTATTCCCTCCTCAACTGTGTCCATGGTGCTGTTAAATTCTTGTTATTCTAGAATAATTTTTATTCTATCAAGTTCTGGTTATCAAGTTTGGTCATTATAAACTTGTAACTTTCTGGGGTTTACTTTTGTTCTTTTAAAAATAGTTGCCATTTAAAACATGTGCTAGAGGGTACACGTTTTGTTTACATACTTTGTTTTTGTCAAAGTTACACACATAAGTATGCCCTTCACCCAGATAATAGGCATGGCACCCAATACATGTCAATTTATCCATTTCCTCCTCCCCGTGAAATAGTTTCCATTTTTTGCTAAAATTTTCAACCTTATTTTCACCCACAAACATAGAAGCAAAGTTATTTTATTTTTATTTATTTATTTATTTATTTTGAGACAGAGCCTCAAGCTGTCGCCCTGGGTAGAGTGCCGTGGCATCACAGCTCACAGCAACCTCCAATTCCTGGGCTCAAGCGAGTCTCCTGCCTCCTCCTTCCAAGTAGCTGGGACTGCAGGTGCCCGCCACAAAGCCCGGCCATTTTTTGGTTGCAGCCGTCATTGTTGTTTGGTGGACCCAGGCTGGATTCGAACCCACCAGCTCAGGTGTACGTGGCTGGCGCCTTAGCCCGCTGAGCCACAGGCGCAGAGCCGGCTAAGTTATTTTAAAGTCCGTGTCTGATAACACTAACATTTAGGAGCTCCCATGGGTCTGTTTCCATTGTCTATTATTTCTGTGTGCTTCCATTGTCTTGTTTCTTGGTCCTTTCTGTTGTCTTTTTGCTGGTGTGACAGATGTTATTTGTAAAATTATTTATGGAAATAACTTGAGGCCCATAATAATGCTGTTTTTCTCCAGAGAGGATTTTACATTTTATTTTGTCAGGCTTTTAAAAGTCATGATGGCTCATGCCTATAATCCCAGCACTCTGGCAGCCAAGGCAGGTGAATTGCTTGAGCTCACGAGTTTGAGACCAGCCTGAGCAACAGGGAGACCATGCATCTAAAAGTAGCTGGAGGTTGTGACAGGCGCCTGTAGTCTCAGCTCCTTAAGAGGCTAAAGGAAAAGAATCACTAGAACCCAACAGTTTGAAGTTGCTATGAGCTATCATGCCCTGGCACTCTACCCAGGGTGACAAAGTGAGATGCTATCTCAAAAAATTAAAATAAAATAAAATAAAATAAATAAAAGTCCTTGAGTCTTGTCTATTTTCAAAATTTGGAATAATTTGAAGCTATCGGAGATCCTATCAGGGCCTGTCTACTTCTGTTTCACCCTTATTCTTAGGATATAATCCAAATTGAGAAGACATTTCCAACAGCAATGCCCCACTCACTCATCTCAGCAGGCCCTGGGCTCCAAAGCCTATCCCCCTAATTTTGAGAGATTGTCAGAATTCACAGTGAACCTCTCAGCAACCACTTGAAGGATGGGCTCATATGACAAGGTAAAAAGCAACCCTCAACTCCACACTTACCAGCTTGAGTTTCCATCATGCTCAGATCTTGGCCCCTAATTCTTTACTACCTTGTTAGCTCTCCGTTGCCTTCAAACAGATAGCTTTTATTATTTTATGCAATTGTTCCTGCCGTCCTCAGGAGGATTTGCCCAAATCATTTGGTATTACTGGAGGCAGAGATGCTAGACTGAAAATGTTTATGTCATTTCAGGGTTGCCAAGGCATGACATTACCATTATCAGTAATTAATAACAATTAAAAAATGATAACTGAGGTAAGCCCCAGGGGGACAAGGCCTCTATGTTTCTTGGAACACAGCAAAGAGAAGACGCAGAATTACGGTGTGATACCGTCATACAAACGAGGGTCCTACGGGGCCAAACACTGTCAGAGCCTGGCAGTGCACCACTGACTCCAGGTTCCAAAAGGGATTTATCAATGTGCAAACAGAGAAGCATAGAGGAAAAGTTACGGAAAATGTTACAAGGTGTAGCAGGATGTGCAGAATGTGTGGTCCTGGCAGTTTTTCTGTGTTGATGTATCTAGTAGGGAAACACCAGCTTTGACACCTGCTGTTTATTGCTCTGACTGGCATCTACCTTCTCTATTTCTATCTAGCTAAGTGATTCATTTGTTGTGCATATGGTTGCAACTGTTGCTTCTAACACACATGCCCTATTTCTCCCTGTGCAGGGGGCTGAACCTTTGTTTCAGTCACACGCTTAGCTAATGTCACCAGTCAGCAACTTTTTCTACTGCCCTAGACATCCTGTTCTCTATGTATCTCCTGAGATGTTCTTGTTACATGTTTCCCACACCTGCTGGTGGGATTTTACTTCATCTCAGTCACAGTCATGTAGCAAGCAAATAAGAACAAGGTTATTTTCTTGCTAATACGTTTGAGTTCTCTGTGGATTCTGGTTATTAAACCTTTGTCGGAGGCAGAAGAAGCCCAAGTGCCCATCGACCCACGAATGGACCAATAAATTATGGTACATGTTTAGCATAGAATACTATGCAGCCTTAAAGAAAGATGGAGACTTTACCTCTTTCATGTTTATATAGATGGAGCTGGAACATGTTCTTCTTAGGAAAGTATCTCAATAATGGGAGAAAAAGTATGCAATGTACTCAGCCCTACTATGAAACTAATTATAGCTTTCATATGAAGGCGATAACCCAACTATAGCACAAGAGTATGGGGAAAGGGGCAAGGGAAGGGAGGGGAGAGGAGAGGTTAGGGTGAAGGGAGAGTAATTGATGGGGCCACACCTATGGTGCATCTTAGAAGGGTACAGGTGAAACTTACTAAATGCAGAATACAAATGTCTTCATACAATAACAAAGAAAATGCCCTGAAGGCTATGTCAAACAGTTTGATGAAAATATTACAGATTGTATATGAAACCAGCACAATGTACCCCTTGATTGCACTAAGGTATGCAGCTATGATTTAATAATAAAATTAAAAAAAAAAGAACAAGGTTAAACATAATGAGAACTTGCAGTGATTACATGTTTCTTCACAATCGATCCACATAAAAAGAAACAGCAAACATCCTTTTCTAAAGAACACCTGGATTTTGTTCTTCCCCAGATGGTAATAAAACCCATCAACTTCCAAAGTTACCTGGAAGATAAAAGTTACCAGGAAGATAAAAACAAGACAATAAGCCTCACATCTCAGGCCACACCTGCAGACTTATTTTGAAGTGTTCCTGGTTCTGTCTCCCTGTTTCTTTCTTTCTTTCTTTCTTTTTTTTTTTTTTTGAGACAGAGCCTCAAGCTGTCACCCTGGATAGACTGCTGTGGCATCACAGCTCACAGCAACCTCCAATTCCTGGGCTCAAGTGAGTCTCCTGCCTCTGCCTCCCAAGTAACTGGAACTACAGGCACCCGCCACAACGCCCGGCCATTTTTTGGTTGCAGCCGTCATTGTTGTTTGGCGGGCCCAGGCTGGATTTGAACCCGCCAGCTCAGGTCTACGTGGCTGGCGCCTTAGCCCGTTGAGCCACAGGTGCTGAGCCTGTCTCCCTGTTTCTTTGTCACATCTATACTGCTTCATTTTCATTGTTTCAAATCCATTGATAATCCACCATGCTATTATTTCTATGTCATCTTTTCACTTGATCATCTTTAATCCCCAAAGGATAGAAAGGTGAAAATGGAAATGACCAGGCAGTCTCTCTGTTAGCCTACCTGTTTTCCTCTGTTAGCACCACTGGGTCCCAATGTTTCTCTTTGACCACAGGGGCCACTGTTGTCCACCCCCAGCCAGCTTGGCCTTCCTGAATAGAAGCCTCTTCCCATTGATGACGGCCAGAGCCTTCGGATAAACCACAGCACTGGGAGAGGTGACAGAAGCCAGGATATAGGATCATTCCAGCCGATGATTAAGAAAACATGTCTGGAAAGATTAAGATGTCGTTTCTTACATACCAGCACTTGAGGGCATGTTTCCTTATATTGTAGGACTTGATAGATGCTGCAGGCACCATGGAAGAAGATCTTTGCGGGAAAGAGGAAATGTTCCCAGTTTTATAGGGAAGATACAGAAAGTGAAACCCAATCATTTGGTCTATTTTAGTAATATTTTATATGGGAATAGAAGACCTGTGAACAATCCCCTTTGTATACTTAGAACACATTTAGTACAAGAACAACAGCCTTAGCCACTGGGTTCCGCTGTCTTTACGTTCGTACTTCTGGTTGCCTCTGCTCTCGTTTCTCCATTCCATGGCACACACTCCCCCCATTCTTTTTCCCACTCCCCTGGCCCTGAGGCGCTTTATAAAAGCTACTTTCTAGGATGCACAGACTTAAAATTTCACATCCCAGGAAACTTTCCCCTGTGGGGAACGCACAGCTGTGGTTCACTTGCCCTATTCCAGAATCCCAGGGCTGTCGTCTTCTTTCTTCCAAAGCCACGGCTGGTCAGACTCAGTCATCTTCTGTTTAATCTGTGTCTGGTTGTTTGGTGTATGTAAGCACAACATGCCAAATTTCATCTAAATGCTACAGAATGTGGATCTGTTGAGACTGAGCCTGAACTAAATGAAAACCTTTGCAACTTTCCCCATTTCTTTACTTTTTTCACACACATCTAATTTTATCAAACGTGAATACAAATTAATTTCTTACGCCAAGAAGCCTTTATGGAAAGCAGTCAGATAAAGATTAAAATTGACTTCTTTGGGCCTTGTAAAAAGCAAGCCAATTCAGACTGGGCATAGGGGCTCACACCTGCAATCTTAGTATTCTGGGAGGCTGAGGTGGGAGGATCACTTGAGGACAGAAGTTTGAGACTAGACTGAGCAAAAGCAAGACCCTGTCTCTACTAAAAATAGAAAAATTAGCCGGGTACAGTGGCATATCTGTAGTCCCAGCCACTCAGGAGGCCGGGATGGGGGGATAATGTGAGCCCAGGAATTTGAGGTTGCTGTGAGCTATAATGCCACCCCACTCTGTCTCAAAAAAAAAAAATTAGCACAGTAATTTTGTACAGTCCAGACTCAGACAAATAAAAAGAGCCTCCATGCTTTGCATACTTCCTGCTTTGCTGATAACATAAGGCAAATTGCTCCGGCCTTCTTTAGGGTATATTTCCCTACATCATAAGTCTCCTTAAACCACCATTGTCCAGATAATCCCAGAAACCTCTATTTTATATTTTTAACTGTCTAAGAGCACAGCATAGCATTTTTAGGGCTGGTCTCCCTGACACAATGGATTCCTCTTCTAAGGAAGGTCTTTCTAAGTTAGACCTCTGCCCGCCAGCGCCCCGTGGGTCGATCAGACCTCATGAAAAGTGCACAAAGCCTGGAGGTCAAATCCAGGTGACTTATTGGTCTTTACACAGTTGGCTTCCAGCCTCTGGCCTTAGAATGAAGCCACTTCGGGACCCCCTCACACTAGTAGGTCCAGAATCAAGTCACTTCCCAGCCATGACCCCTGGGCCCACTTCCGTTGTCAAACATGAAATATACAAACAAACCCACTTCACGGTGTCTTGTTTCCAAGGTTTATTTTTAGTTGAAATAAGCACCTTGGCCAACTTTTTACATTTCTAAGGTACTAAATGTATCCCTGATAACTCCTTTCTTTCTCTCTCCATTTCCCTTTTTCTGATTTACTGCTAAAGCAATTGACGTCCCTCCCATGTTGATCAGTTCTCACGCGCAGAGTAAGGACTGTTTCCTCTGGCTCCACAGGACGCGCGTTCACAGCAAAGACCCCTGTCTGTGGAAGTGACATCGCAGCGGCCGTAGCTGTATTGCCGCTCTCATTGCCATACCATCTCCTGGGTACCATGGCTCTGGGGCTTTCTCTTGGAACCATTTGCCTTGGCACATGGTCTGTGGAGGAGCCCGGCATTGTGATTCCTCTCCTGAGCCCCAGTAGACACTTAGCACCCATGTTTTCTCCTGCTTCCCCCACGTTCCTGCTGGCATCAAGGTCCACCTGAGAATGCAGAGCTCAGCTCATAGGATAGGCAGCTATCCTTTGCTTCCACTATGTTAAACTTACAAATATATAGTTGTAAAGATAAATAGCATATATTTATCTAATGATTTAGAGTTTTTGTGTGTATCATTTCATTCAAGTCTTAAATCGCTCTGGAGTACGGGATTTTAGTGGAAGCATTCTATAGATATGGAAACCGAGCCTTGGGTTAAGGAATTCATTTAATTAGTGGTCCCAATTCACATGTAGGTATTTCAGATTCTTTCCTCAATTCTTGCCTGGCCATGTGTATTTTTGTGGCATGAGTCCTATGCTACAAAAGGCATAGGCCTTTTGCCCTGAGGTCACCCGAATGCTTTCAGAGCACTCCGTGGTACTTCATATGCCCAGACACTCAGAGCTATGTGCATGTGTTGACATATGCGTGCCCAGGGTGACACTGGCAACCAGCCTGGACCTGTCCCCAAACTCTTCTGCTCTGTTCCTGGCAGCAGGAAGCAGTTTCCATTCAGCCACTGCATGCCTTCATGGGCCCCAGAGCAGGGACAGCAGCTGAGGTGACAGAGGGGACGTTGGGCCAAGTGAGTCCTTACCCTTAAATACTGTTCTGGGGCCCACAGGATAAAAGCCACACTCCTTGGCAAGGAAGCCAAGTCCTTCACGAACCAGTTCTAACCTTTAGCTTCCAAACTCACCACCTGCCATCCTCCCTGTTTCCCAGCGCCAAACACCTCGGACAGCTCCACCTGCGTTTATACCGGTGTCGCTGCGCGTGCTGCCCGGGGCGGACTGCTGTGTTACTGCTCTCAGTCCTTCCTCCCTGCCCTCGACACGGTCACGGTGGTGAAGCGGACCCCATCCCGGCCCACCAAGGTTGGAACTCGCTGAGCCACTTGTTCTGGCCAAGGGGATGGAGACAGAAGAGATGATGTGCTGGGGTGGAGCCAAGTCCTTAGGAGGCCCCTGTGGGTTTCTGTCACCACTCTGTGCTTCTCCCATCCGGGGTGAGGACAACAGGTCCTGAGGAGCAGGATTCCCAGATGTGGGGACATAGCCTGGAGGCCCTTCCCCTGAGAGCCACAAGCCCCAGCTGATCCGTGTGGACCCAGCAGCTGGAGACCAATGCTTGCCATTACAAGCCACGGAGTTTTGGGGGGTGTTTATGCTAACCTTATAAAACATTAAGTGCTAATTATTTCTGTATTACATCCCCTTATATTCATACATGCACATGCATGTGCATACACACATTTTTTTTTTTTTTTGGAGATAGAGCCTTACTCTGTTGCCCTGGGTAGAGTGCGGTGGCATCAGAGTTCTCAGCAATATCAAACTGTTAGGCTCGAGCAATCCTCTTACCTCAGCCTTCTGAGTAGCTGTGACTACAGGTGTGCACCATAATTAGATTTTCTATTTTTAGTAGAGATAAGATCTCCCCATTCTTACTCAGGCAGGTCTTGAACTCCTGAGCTCAAGCAATCCACCTTCCTCGGCCTCCCAAAGTGCTAGGATTACAGGCATGAGCCACCATGCCCGGCCTCACACATTTTAAAAGTTGTTTCCCACTGAAAAAGCCTCACTCATTTTTCAAGACTGAATTCAAGGAAAAATTACCCTGATGTAGAGCCTAAATCTTCCTTAAATGAAATGTCAGTAGCTTATGTTGTTTCAAAGAAAGACAGTAGGGTCAGGCTTAGGAAGAGGCAGAAAGAGAGGAGCTCCCCAAAAGGCAGATGTCAGCGGCCACCTGCCCAGACATCTTTGGGGAGACATGTCCAGATGCTGGCTTGGATAAACAAGTTTCTCGAGAAAGGACTGTAATGACCCACTTGTTTCTACATTTAGTGCCCTGCAGCCCAAACTCCCATAGCCGGCCCCTCGGCTTTCAAGGTTACCACTGTGGAAATTCAATAGATGAAGTATGACAAATTGCAATGTCTCAGAGAGATGTACTAAGCCACAACTAATAAGTTGTTACTTTAGTATGAATTAATTTGTCCAATGAACTATCAAAACACAGGACCCTGGTAGAACAGGAAATAGGTGGATACATTTGGATGGCACAAAATAGGAAGCTGGGTCCCCACTAGGGGCTGTGCCCACTGGTGGTCATGATGCGCTTTGGGGAATCCAAGTTCATACAAGGGCCCAAACCAATCACGCCATAGGTCAGATATCCAAATAGGAATTGGGCAGAAAGAATTCTGTAAAGCAACTAATTGTTAAATAAGTAGTTATCCCCTATGCTCTCTGTGAAGGAAAGGGACAGTGCCACTAGCCCCTAGCTTTGGGATCCTTCCCTGGCCACAGTGCAAAAACTCGCTTCTGTTGCCCTGCAAACACACCGCACCTGTTCTCTAATACCAGGTTCAAAGTTTCCATTGGTTTGTTCATCTCGATTTCTAGATAGTAATGTGTCAACGCAATTGGAAAGAGACTGTTTCTGTTTTCAGGACCTAGAATCTGACCTATCTTTCCAACGCAATTGGAAAGAGACTGTTTCTGTTTTCAGGACCTAGAATCATATATATATATTTGAATATATATATATATTTCTTTTTCCTAAGATCTTAATGTCTCCTTTGATGGCAAGGCCCTGGCACTCTGGTTTTCCTCCTACAGATCTCTGGCAGGCACCCGGGGACTTGGCTGGCCTGAGGACCAGGAGCACGCAGGACCAGTGCCTGGGGCTCCCAGCCAAGTTTGGGGCCCTGGCCATGCTGCCTTCTATAATTGACCCCCTGCCCTCTGAGGAATGCCGTGCGGGCTTGAGACTGTCCCAGAGGACTTGCTGCTAGCTGCTTCCAGCCAAGAGGTCAGCAGGCCCAGTGGCCTCAGGTCCCCAGGCCAGCTCACCTGGCACACTGGGCAACAAGATTGGGACTCAGAGGCTGCAGTTTCAGTTTCAGATGGGACCCTCTTGTCTCATCACGCCCATAGGTCCCAGGCAGGCAAGTAGGGGCAAGAAGCTTTAGAATCCCTCTTGCAATGATGGGTTCTCAATAAGCATGGCATGGGCTTGCATAGAGACTATAGATGTGAATTTAGAATCACTCGAACACACTTGGGTTTGAATCACAGTCCCCTTGGATCATACCAGTGCAACCTGGTGAGGTAGCCTGGCCTCCCTGAGCCAGAGTCCTCAGGGTGAACAGTGACATTGCCTGTCCCTGCTTCCTGGATGCTGGGCAGCAGGGAGCTCCACTGTCTAAGCATCCAGCGATGTTATCACCATGTGGGGCACCACGGCCTGCAGGTAGGGGTGCGCAGGGCTGGGGGAGGGCTGCAGTGACAAGCGCTTCCTTTACACAAGGTGCCGCATGAGCACTGTTCTCATTCAGCTTCCCAAGTGTCTTGCATGGACCACTCCTCTGGCTCCTGTAACGCCCTGTTAAGTGTCACCCTTCTGGGGTCACATTGCCCCCTCCCCTGGTCTGGGGTCTCTTAGCATCGTGTTAATCTTCCCCGATGGCATTATAATCCAACAGTTTGCAGGTGTACACTAGGAGCTCTTGAAAACTACGCTTGACCAATATTTATTAGACTCTTCCCTGCCTGGGGATCTGTAAGTGCTGGGCTCCATGAATGCAGGCCCATCTCAGCCGCCCGCTGCAGAGTGGCTTGGGGCAAGCCATGCAACTCCGTGTTCTGTATCTTCATTTGCACAATGGGGCTAAAAACAGTATTTTGTTCACAAGGTTTTTACGAAAACAAAATTAGTTCATATAGATGACATACTTAGAATAACTCTTGGCTCACAGTTGGAGCTAATAAACATTGGCTGTTACTAATATTATACTCTGAATAAATAGTAAATTGACATATGAAAATAGAAAAAAAAGCCTGATTTAGTCTTTTGCCCTTCACAGACTTTAGGTTCCCTTTCTTCTATATCTGTAAAAAAAGCTTTCCACCCAAAGTAGTTGTTCAAATTACTGAATGCAAAGAATGAACTTGCTTAAATATCACAGAAAATTAATGAGCATGTAGAGTCCCCTACTTACTGGAGGCCATCAAATACTCAGACATCTGCCGCCACCAACCTTTAGTTTGCCTTTAAGCATAATTTCTATTTCTTGGCAGACAATCAAGAAATTGCATCCAAACAAATGTACCACGCTGGTGCAAAGTCAGCATGCGGTTCCTTGTGTGTATTTTGGGCTTATTTTAACGAAATTAGTTTCAGTTTTGGTGAAATTCGACTTCCAGTTGTTTCCCAGGGGTGTAGGAACACATTTCTGTTTGCTTATTTTTATCTCCCAGGTGTGAGCATTCTCAAGGGCCCTGGTGATCGATGTGGGGAAAGGAGAGACTGGAAGGGCACTAACATTTGCTGAGTTCTGACCATGTGCCAGGCGTAGTGCTCTGGGTTCAAATGATCTCCTGTAGCAGATGGGATAAATTAGAACACCATGGTTAGATGCAGTGATGAAATCTGAAGGTGTCAGGAATCTAGAATGCAGCAAACCCACAGGGCCATTCTCTTGCCCTTCATCTGTGCACTCCCCGCCTCAGGGCTGTTGAGTGTCACGCCACAGAATAGCTGGGCAACATTAATCTTCAGGCTACAAGCAGTTTCTAGTGATAGTAGCACCTAGGTGCGTTCACAAATAGTATAAATGGAAACACAGGACACATGGGCTGAGACATTTCATGGCCCCAATGGCTAGCCATCTTTACACTTCTGAAATCTAGGGCTGAACTCTGCCATACAACCTACATGGGCATTGTTAGGATGAGGGAAAAGGTCTCTTTTTATTATAATAAGCATATCCAATGTTTATTATACTAGGTGTTGAAAAAGAACCTCTTTCTTAGTATTTTGGTTTTTGCTCTTCAAGTTCAAGAAGGAAAAAAATGAAAGAATGACAAGAGAAATAATACACAAAACCCAGGAGTAAGAGCAGAGATTTGTTCCTTATAAATGACAGAAATACTAGACATATTTTAAGCATGCATCTAAAGAACTGTAGAGTTGATGTTTTAGAAAGTATTGGAATGAAAAGTCAATTGTTTAATTGTATATATAAACTTTAAAACTGTATGAGAACTTGGCATTGGCTTGAAAGCAACCACAGATTTTATTTATTTCTTTGAAAGAATAGGTGTTAGCTAACCAAGTCATCCCCTAAAGATGCCTGGTATTCTGCTTCTCCAGGAGCACTGTATTGTGTTATGTCCTTTTATGAAAGGGTATTACCCTAGGATCAGGCATGGTGGCTCATTCCTGTTATTCTAGCAATCTGGGAGGCCGAAGTGGGAGGATTCCTTCAGCTCTGGACTTCAAGACCAGCCTGAGAGATCCCATCTCTACTAAAAATAGAGAAGCTAGCTGGTCATCGTGGCAGGCCTGTAGTCCCAGCTACTTGGAAGGCTGAGGCAGGAGGACCACTTGAACCCAGGAATTTGAGGTTGCTGTGGGCTAGGCTGATGCCACGGCACTCTAGCCTGGGTAAAAGAATGTGACTCTGTCTCTAAATAAATTATAGAATAGAATAGAATAGAATAGAATAGAATAGAATAGAATAGAATAGAATAGAATAGAATAGAATAGAAAAGATATTGCCCAAATTTTATTCACTTGATGTGAACAAACAAGCCTGACTATATACAGTAGTCAGGAATTTGGGGGAAGACCGTTACAAAAAGAAAAAAAAAAACAGGCCAAAGGAAAAGCAACTCTGCCATCTGGTGTAAAAGTGAGTCATTACAATTTAATTCTTTAAAAAAAAATAACAGCTACTCTGGTTATTTCTCAGTTATCAGGGATCATCATGACTTGGTGGTATTACGGTTTTTTTTTTCCACCTCAGGCACCTGAAGCTTGTTATATATTTTTAAAAATTGTTTATGGGAATATTTTAAACATAATTAAAACTTGCTGCCTTATTAAGTGGAATATGATGAACTCAATTGCATCTTTCCTTGATGACCCAGTGTGCTCACTGGATTAGTCTGTTTTCTGTTTCTATAGCAGAATACCACAGACTGGGTTATTTATTTATTTATTGACACAGAGTCTCACTACGTCACCCTCGGTAGAGTGCTGTGCTGCCACAGCTCACAGAAACTTTAAACTCTTAGGCTCAAACGATTCTCTTGCCTCAGCCTCCCAAGTAGCTGGGACTACAGGCACCTGCCACAACGCCTGGCTATTTTTTTTTCTTGCAGTTGTCATTGTTGGTTAGCTGGTCCAGGCTGGGTTTGAACCCACCACCTTCAGTGTATGTGGCTGCTGCCATAACCACTGTGCTACGGGCACAGAGCCAGACTGGGTAATTTTATAAGGACAAGAGCCTCTTTATCTTACTAGTCTAGAGGCTGGAAAGTCCAAGAGCATGGCACTGACATTTGGCGAGGGCCTTCTTCCTGAGTTAAAACGCGGAAGAGGACATCACTTGTCCCAGAGAGTGTGACAGTGTGCCTATCAGCTCAGATCTCTCTTCCTCTTCTTATAAATCCACCAATTCCATCATGAGAGCCCCACCCTGACAACCTTATCTAATCCTAATTACTTCAAAAGGTCCTGTATCTGCATGTCATCAACACATGAATCTGGGATTAAGTTTCTAACCTGTGAAATCTGGGGATCACAGTGCAGCTATAGCACTCTGTAAGAGCATTAAATATTTTATGTTTTCTGTAATAAATAACAGAGATAACCTCCCAGTTAAACAAGGTTTTCTCCTACTGTAACTGGCCCCCCGGGGTTATACTTTTGTAGTGTGCAACCTCCATGTTCAAATTCCTACTCTGCGTGATGTCACTGCCCACCTGTGGAAGCTGGCCAGGCACCTGGAGCTGAGGTGACCAGAAACCCAGTTGTAGAAACCTGAAGCTGTGAGGCAGAAATGGGTTTGATGGAAACAGGTGGCCTCTCGCTGCAGTGGCAAATGAGAAAAGGAAAGCAGAAAGTCAATGGGGTCAAATTGGCAGGGAACTCTCATGGGACAGAAGCAAATAAGAGGCTAAGAGGATAGAAATGGAGGGAAGAGTCGGATAAAGACAAAAGAAGGATAGGATGGTCTGAGTAGTATAGGCCAGTTAAAATCTGCGCTTTCTTGACTATGGTTCCTGCTCAGTTTTACTGAGCTCTTTCCAAATCTTGGAGTTTCTTCTATCATGAACATCACAGTTGTTCTCATACTTCAGTAGGAATAATAATCCTCTGGACAGGAGATTACAAAATGATCAGAGATGGGCCTCCACATCTTCACGCTTTTATAAAATCCACAGATGACTTTAATCTGGGTGGCACAAAGGCCCTAATTTGAGAAACAAAATCAATTCCAAGGATGCTCTAATCCAAGCTAGTTTAACACATGCCTGAGTCAAACAAGTAACAGCTCAGCAACATATAAATGATATGTGGGTTACTATACTCTTAACCTTTTTTCTTTAGAACTTTTTCCTCAACGACCTTATTAGTAAGGAGAATTCCAGTAATGTAGTTTAGGATATATTGATTTGAAGCATTTCTTTAAAATTAAACTAGGTAAACCTTGGACACACACACACAATAAAACAACATAATGTGAAATTCTATTGCTAAGTACTCTGACACCAGGGTTAAAACCAGAGGCGTGGAATTAATTCAGGCATTAAGAGCTTACTTCCTGATGAATATTCAGTTTAGGACTATTTGCAGTACCTACTTAAAATTTTCCCTAATCCTATGAAACAAACATGTTTTTGCTTATCTCACCAAACTGGGCTCTATACTTAATTTCATTTATCGACTTTTAAAAAGTTCTTTAAAAATTCTGTTTATTTTTTTTCTTTCTCATTCTTCTTCTTCTTCTTTTTTTTTGATTTTTTTTTTTTTTTGAGACAGAGTCTCACTTATTAACCCTCCATAGTGTGCTGTGGCATCACACAGCTCACAGCAACCTCAAACTCCTTGGGCTTAGGGGATTCTCTTGCCTCAGCCTCCTAAGTAGCTGGGACTACAGGCGCCTGTCACAACGCCTGGCTATTTTTTTGTTGCAGTTTGGCTGGAGCTGGGTTTGAACCCACCATCCTTAGTATATGGAGCTGGCACCCCATTCACTGAGCCACAGGTGCCACCCAAAATTCTGTTTATTTTTATCATTGTATGAAATCTTCAAATGATAGTACAGAATGATTTTTCTAATTTTTTTAATTGAAAGTATACATTCTGTGTAAAGAGAAAATCATTGTTTCCTCCTTAATGATTTTTTGTGAATCATTAATAGAAGTAAATATTAAAGTGAACTGAATTTATTCTTTTGGTTTGTTACAGTGAAATTTTACTATAATTGCTAAAACTTTGTGGCTACAGGTAGGGTAATCACACATTCCAGTTTTCCCAGGACAGTCTGAGTTTATATTTTACTGGTGTGTCCTGTTTCCTTAATGCCTTTTTCTTGTTCAAAAATATCTCACCTTGGGTGATAAATAATGTTTATCTTAATATTAGGTAAAGAGTATCAACTCACAAGTAAATAGTATTGTTTCCTCGGATTCCAAACCTTCACTTTTCTTGTCAGAGAAATGATACCTCTTTTTTTAAAATGCAACATCTTAAGTATATATTTTTAAGAAATATTTGCTTCTGTATATAATTTTAGAAAGAGTATTCTAAAATGCGATTTTTCCCGCTTTAGGCAGTTTTTACATATAACCCAGCTACTAGAGTCCTTTAGTTCTAGACAACTGGAAAATGGATTTAACAAAAATGAGCTGGAGAACAATAGTGAAGGGCCAGGCAGCAAGAAGTTGAGAAACCAGGTTTGAATCAAATTAATCCTTATCAGATAAAGTAATATTCTCCTACCCCAGCTGCCTGCCAGAAGCAAAAGTAAATTCCTTCTGGTAGATAATAACATCCAGATCCTCAGATTATTTCCAGGAATATTTTTACATGCTGTTTAATATTCAATTAAAAATATCCAGGCACGCAAAAGGAAAACAATGAACATGAAATTCAAGAAAACAGCCAACAATACAAAGAGACTCACTCTAGGTACAGATATTGGAGTTATCAGATATGAATTTTAAAATGACAACTATAAGTTTAATAAGATTAACAAAAAGTTAAAGCAATGCATCAGAGAACTGGAAAATAAAAAAGAATCAATTAGGTACTCTAGAACTAAACATAAAAGTAATGAAACTAAAATGTAAATAGGAGGACGTAAGAGTAGAAATGAGAATTAGTAAATTGAAGTATAGATGATTCAAAAACAGCCACATTGAAGCACCTGCTTTCTCTCTCAAGATTAAAAAAAACAGAATACATAGAACATAGCTTCAGAGGACAGAGCTTATAGGACATGGTGAAAAGTTCTAACCTTACGTCATATTGGCATCCCAAAAGGAAAAGAGAGAAAGAATGAGGTTGAAGCAATCTGGAAAGAGCTGATAGGGAGGATCTTTTAAAAAAGGAAAAAAGCCCACTAAGCCACAGATTTAAGAAGTGCTATAAACCGTAAGTTTTCAAAAATCACAAAATCTATAGTATCATAGGAAAATTGCTAAAATGAAAGTAATAAAGAAAATTAAAAGCAGCCAGAAGAAAAATAGACATGTTTCCTTCAAAGAAGCAGCAAGGCTGGGAGATGACTTTTTAACAGAAAAAATGGAAGTCAGAATGCAATGCTTTCAAAATGCTGGGAAAAAAATAATCATTCCCAATATAAAGTTCTGTATCTAGTTGAATTATCCTTCAAAATGAAGACATTTTAAGTAAACAAAAACTGAAGTTTTCAACAGCAAACTGCCCTAAGGCATTAACAAATTTGATCGTGTTGTCATATTTATAACAGTGCAATCAATGACTGAAGATTATGCATTCTTGTTAAAAGGACAAATGAAACATTTACCAACATTGAGTGTAAGCTGGGACACAAAGCAAGTTTCAACAAATTTAAGATTAAAATCATACAAAAACAGTACAACTAAGCTCAGAAGCAACAAAATAATTTTTAAAAATATCTTCCTCTTTGGAAATTAAACGATGCATTTCTGTGTAAATCATAGTCAAAGGCAAAATCACAGTGGAAATTAGAAAGTACTTGGAACTGAACAATAAATTAATGTATTTATATTAGCACTTGTGAGATTTGGCTAATGTCAGGTTTAGAGGGAAATATACAGCTTTAAATGAATATTTTAGAAAAGAAGAAAGGTTAGCAATCAATGATCTAAGCATTCATCTCAAGAGGTTTATTTGGGTTAATTTTCCAAATAAATGTTTTGCTTAGAAGTAAAAAAATAAAATTTTAATGAAATAAATACCTATTTGTGGTTTTTAAAACTTTTTTTTTTTTTTTTTTTGAGACAGAGCCTCAAGCTATCACCCTGGATAGAGTGCTGTGGCATCACAGCTCACAGCAACCTCCAATTCCTGGGCTCAAGCGAGTCTCTTGCCTCTGCCTCCCAAGTAGTTGGGACTGCAGGAGCCCACCACAACGCCCGGCCATTTTTGGGTTGCAGCCGTCATTGTTGTTTGGTGGGCCCGGGCTAGATTTGAACCCACCAGCTCAGGTGTATGTGGCTGGCGCCTTAGCCCGTTGGGCCACAGGCGCCGAGCCAGGTTTTTAAAACTCTTAATAAGCTATGTATTGGAGCTAATTTCCTTAA
>CAUYRH010146214.1:0-117189 GCA_963574655.1 Perodicticus potto | reverse complement strand
CCTTCCCGTCCCGTCCCTCCCCTTCCCGTCCCTTCCCTTCCCTTCCCTTCCCTTCCCTTCCCTTCCCTTCCCTTCCCCGTCCTCTTTCCCTTCCCTTCCCTTCCCTTCCCTTCCCCTTCCTCTTTCCCTTCCCTTCCCTTCTCTTCCCTTCCCCTTCACCTTCCCCTCCCCTTCCCTCCTTCTCTCTTCCCCTCTCTCTGTCTCTCTCCACAGTAATGATCTTTACTAGCCACTTGTTAACTTTAAGGAAAACTAAAATGACCTTATTCCAGGAATTTTCCTTCTGTCTCTCTTCCATCCCTGTCCACTCCAGGCGTGCAGGCGGAGGAGGTGTAAGTGTGTCTGCCCTGCCCCCCCATGTTTTCTTATGGGGATTAGAGCAGGCTAAATTGGGATTTAAGCTTAGCAGGATGGCAGAGCTTCCTGAGGAATGTGAACCTAATTAGGGATTCCAGGGTCAAGCCGCACAAAGGGGACATAGAAGCAACGTTAGGGTGAGCTCTTGAAGGAAGCAAAGAAAGTTAATAAACTCTTTAATGTCCTCATTTTGTGCCACTACCCTTTGTATAGGTCCATTGTTGCTTGTGGGCTTGTGTTGAAAATCTGACCCTGAGTTTCTCTTCAACCCACTGCTCTTCCCTCCGCTAGGGACCATTTTAGAGGCAGCTTTGAATACAGACCAGTGCCCCACCTGGAGGACCCTGGTCCTCCCAGTGTTCTGAGAACATTCTGTGTTGACCCTCACAGACCTTTGATCATTAGTATGGGGGCTGAGTTGTTTCCCTTGACCCCCCAATTCATATGTCCAAGTCCTAATCCCCAGGGCCACAGAATGAGTGCCTTTTGAGGCAGGGTCTTTAAAGAGATGCACGCAATTAAGTCAAAAGGGGGTTACTGGGCCCTAATCCACCTGGTCTCCTTATAAAAAGGGAGATTAGGAGAGGGATGGCCACTGCCTGCAGTTCTAGGAGAGTGGCCTCAGGGGAAACGAACCTGCTAACACCCTGAGCTCAGACTTGCAGCTTTCAGAACCCCAAGGGAGGAAACATCTGCGGTGTCAGCCGTGCACGCTGTGGCATTTGTTTTTGGCAGCCTGAGCTAAGTCTGTGGGTACTGGAGCAGGTGGGCACCTTGTCAGAGTGTTAGCGTTAGGGGCTAAGACAACTTCCCTATTCTCATTATTCACCCCCCATTTATAATAAATGATGATTATGGTAATATCAACAAATGAGCAGCTTATCTTTTCTCAATCTTAGGTAATGGATGAATAAAAACGTCTTGCTATTTCATTGGTCAGTAAGATACACTGTAAGCAGAAAAGCTGTGATGTAATAGACGTGCCCCTTTAAGGAGAAGCCCCTGTCCTCCTTCCAGTCCGACCAGAGAGGTGTCCTGATCAACACTGTATCGGAAGGCCCAGGAGGCCAGCAAGTACTGGGAGTCTGCACTCGTTTCTCCCTGGCCTACTCCAGGGCCTGAGAGGCTGCCGTCTGGCTGCGTTGTGACCCTTCACAAAGAATTGCTTTTGTAGGTATCGAAAAAAGTAAACCTCACTTCCAATGTTGTGCAAATTATAATTCAATTATGATTTTGTGTAATGATAGGACTTGGGCATCAAAGGATGCCTCTTTACAATTGGCTTAACTCAGTAACTTTCTCACCTGCTGTGAGGCCACAGCAGCTGACCCTTTTTTCTCTGGCCTGGTTTTACTTGTTTTGCCCCTGAATGTTGGCCCGTGGATTTGAATTTGCCATGTATGTGCATTTGTTGAATGCATTTTGATCACCGTTGGGCTGATCCACTCATTAAGTACCAATTCTGGCCTGAGCAAGACTGACCTGTGACTACTTGACCCGACTGTGGGGAGAGGTCACTTACGGGCAGAGTCACCGGAGTGAGTGGGACACAATGGCAGCAGGAGCCTGATGTCCAGGCTCCCACTGGCATAGCTGCACGCGTGAACATGGGGAGGGCACACCTCAGCTCTCCCTCCAGACTTCTGTGAGCGTCTAGGAACTTCATTCATGTGGCCCAACATAGTCAGAACTTTGATGATAAAGAGAAGGTTGAGCTCAAAATTTACCTTTGCCCTGTTGACACAGTGATCTGCACTGCATCATTCCTACCCAGGCATTTTCAGAGAGACTGTTGGAAAAATGTCACTTTCTGTGTGGCTTTGCTCAAAGTAAAATTCAATAAGAGACAACAACAAACGATGAGTTCATAGTTCCATTCTATTAATCAGAAGGCAAGTGGTGGCTGTGAAGCTTGTAGGAGCTGCCAGGACTTTGACCTCCTAGAAGCAGGTGGAGAGGGACTGGGTCAGGTGTGGGCAAAGTTGGTCTCAGTCTGCACTGAGAAAGATCCACACCGGAGGCTCTGGGTACTGGCGTGAGCATGGTGGGGACGGTGACAGGCCGGGGCCCTGCTGTTTCCCCTGGGGAATGCAGCTGCAGCCTGGGCGTCTGTTTGTGCATACACTCACACACTCACACAGAGACACACACAATGTGTAAACACAGTCTCAAGCACAGAGATACACAAGCTCTGAGATATACAAGAGAGACACAAACACAGATAGACACAGAACAACACACAAGCTCAGAGATTTTGGACACACTCTTTCCTGTGTTCTCACAAGGTGCTCACACACCCCTTGCCCACCCACTGACACTCAGGGCACTCTCAATTGTGGAGTCACTCACACTGTCACACAAAAGAACATCTTTGTTATATCCACGCTCGTGCACACTTAGTCAAACACACGGACATACTCACCACACACTCACGTCCAAGGGCATGGTCCTGACTTGGGAGAATACCCTTGCCCCCCTCTGACCTGCTGGCCTGGAGACAAGGCTATTGATATCTGGATAGCCAGGTGCCCATGCAGCCAGGTGTGGGGCAGGCCTGGCCTTGTTTGTTTGTGGTCGCCCTTGGTGACAATAGATTAGGCCCTGATAGAGCTGAGGGAAGGCCATAAAGTGGCTGTTGAGTAGGCCTCTCAGAGGGGCCTGCACCACTGTCACCGGAGGGACAAGTCCTAGGGGGGCCACAGCCCATCCTCGGGCCACTGCCCTCTCTCCAGTTTTCTGTAGCCACTAGTGGGAGCTGCTCTGCTCCCAGCCTGTCCACTGTTATCACTTCTGGGTCCTGAGCTCCTGAGAGGGGCACGTTGTGGTGAGACGGGGTGAGCCCCTGTTAGGAGAGGAGCTTGGAGTGTGGCCCGCTGGCGTCGCCTCTTTGTGAGAGCCCAGAACATGCCACCAGCCCTGAGACTTAGCTTCTTATGCACTGAACAAGGTGCTCGTTGGCTTTCTGGGTCATGGTGTGGGCTCCAGAGAGGGACCTGCGGATGGGCTGCTCAGTCGGGTTACGTATTTATCCGAGTGATCGGAGCCTGCACCTTGGCCTCCCCATGGGAGCACGGTCCCTTCTCATCCTCCCGCTCCCCCAAGGCTCGCTCAGCACCACTTTCCCGAGCAGGCCATGAGCTCAGACACCCAGCTACACCACCTCTTGCTTCCCAGTTACACCGACCCTGCACTGATAGGGCAACACAGCCTGGGGACTCCTAAATGGGGATGTCTGAGGGATAGTCTGGGGGCACAGCAGCACTGGAACCCTCCCCAGCCCTGTCCATGCTGTTGTCAGCTCCCTCAGTAAGTTGGGACTCACATCTTAAGAGCTAAATGTTCAAGAGCCATCAGCTCCTTCATGCTATGAAGGCCAGGCCGGCCAAGAGGTGATGATCCCGGCCCATGGCATTGCCCTCTGTCCAGTGAGAAGAGCAAAAGAGCTAAACAGTGCCGGGTGCTCTGATCAGAGCTGGAGTTGGGGGGGGGGGGGGAGAGAAGCAGGCAGGGGTAGCTAGGTCGCCTGGCTCTTCACATGGAGTATGTGTGAGTCTGTAAGTTGGAGGGTCAGGTGCAGCGGCCCCAGTGAGCCCCGGCACTGTGTGCTTCTCAGTCCTGCCCCAAGAAGCTGCATGAAGAGTAGTATGAGGTGACACCCGATGCTCAGCGCAGGCAACTCAGCCCTCATATGTTGCTCGGTGCTGAACAGGCAGGTCTGGAATAAGGACATGTGGGTATCCTGGACCAGGCAGACCGTCTCGTGGTTCTGTCCAGGGAGGTGTTCGCTTGATCACGGTTTGTACTAACTTAGGTGTTTGCAGCTCTTGGGAGAGATAGGTTCTCTTTGTCGGCAGGTGGCTCTGCCCTGTCTGGGTTGAGCACTTCCTGTATGTTTCATTTTGGAATTCTCTGCCATGCGGGCTTACTGTCTCCCCTGTTACAACAGCACATGTGGAAACAGACAGTGGGGAGTTTGAGTTGATAGGATGCAGCCTGGGGGCTCTGTTATTTGCCCTGTGGAGCCAGGGAGCCCCCTGTCCTGCCTGTGCCCCCAGCTTACTTTCTCACAGCAGTTCCACGTCTGCAGTCTGTGTTATGTGAGAGCTTCGCGGGGGTATGGACTGATCTATTTTGTTTATTGAAGAACAGTGAGTCTTGCCTGGTGGGAGAGATGCTCAGTAAAAATGTGTTGAGCAGGTGATGGCTCAGACATGTGCAGTGACATGGGTCGTGAGTGGACCTCGGGGAGGCGGGACTTGGGCAGCTGGCTCACCTCACCTTCATGGAGGATGCCCTCAGGCCAGGACAGCTGGGCCCAAGTGGCTGCAGGGGGACATGGGCCACATGGAACACACCTGGCCCTGGACCTGATCCCTCAATGGCCACCGTTTTTAAACTCAAGTTTCTGATACCTCATAGGACATTTCTTTTCATTCTCTCAAGAAGCATGTGCTACTAGAAAATGAATTTTTTTTTGGAGACAGAGCCTCAAGCAGTTACTCTGGGTAGAGTGCCGTGGCATCCACAGCTCACAGCAACGTCCAACTCCTGGGCTCAAGTGAGTCTCCTGCCTCAGCCTCCCAAGTAGCTGGGACTACAGGCGCCTGCCACAACACCCGGCCATTTTTTGGTTGCAGCCGACGTTGTTTGGTGGGCCCAGCTGCATTCGAACCCGCCAGCTCAGGTGTACGTGGCTGGTGCCTTAGCTGCTTGAGCGACAGACGCTGAGCCGAAAATGAATTTTTAAAAAAAAAAATTAGTAGGCTTTATTTTTTAGGATGGTTTCAGATTTACAGTGCCTGCCCCTGTTATATAAACATCTTGCCTTCCTGTGGTATATCTGATACACTTGATGAGCCAATATTGATTCAGTATTAATAACCAAAGCCCGGAGTTTACAGTAGGGTGCATTCCGGGTGTTGTACATCCTGTGGGTTTGGACAGATACATAATGACAAGTGTCCACCACTGTAGCACCACGGAGAGCACTTTCACTGCCTAACCCTCCTTCCCCGTGCCCACCTCTTCACCCCTTCTTGCCTGTGTGTCACTCATGTGGTGAGACACCATGATGCGTATCTGTTGAGTGAAAACTGTGCTTGGGATGAGGTGACTCACAGGGCTTCCTGACTGAGGGGTCTCCTTGACCCGCTGCCACCACCATCCCATAAGGTTCTGTCTATAACTGCTTCTATTCCAAAGACACGTGTTTGTTTTTTTGCTTTATATTTATTTGCGTGCTCATTCCCTTATTCATTCATAAAACGTTAATGTGTACATGTGGAGCTAAGGTCACACAAGAGAAAAAGTTGTGCTCCTCCTGGCCAGCTGCTATATGTGTGAGGACAGGGCAGCCAATTGGAGGGGGCCAGCGGCCATGTGGGGGAGCTCCTGCCCAGGTTGCAAACGTGAGTCAGATTCCTGGTGGAATGATGATACGTCCCAGACAAATGAATGACCATGTGTCACATATTCTTTGAGTAACTTACTGCTAAAGATAAACAGGAGGGCTATAAATAGTCATCCTGGCAAGAATCAAGGTCATGCCTCTGCCCACTCCAAACCACAAGGAGAATTAGTCAGATCCTTGGGATTTCTCCTTCTGTTGCACATTTTCAGAAAACTCTTTGAGAATGGAAGTGTTAGGTAGGGGTCTAGAGCAGGGGGAGCCAGGAGGAAGCTAAGGAGTGAGGCAGCTCCGGGAGCTGGATCCTGTTTGCAGGTGCCAGGATCCTGGTGGGCCCCTGGGGACCTCACGACACTTCTGCACCCTTCAGCCCCTCTACTCAGGGAAGCTCCCTGTTTCTGGGAGTGGACTCTCTGTTCTGTGCCAGATAAAACTACCCTGCAAGGAAGGTACTGTTATCATCTGCAGTGTTCGGACGTGGAGAACTGTGTCTAAGTGAGCTCTCCCTTCTTCCGAGGGCTGGGGCCAAGTCAAATGAAACTTTTTGGACCACCCCCTGCCCTGGCTGCATGGGATAGGCACTGTGAGACAGTCACGTGCAGACTCTGGTTTCAGTTCCACTTATAGAAATGGTTCTAGAAAAGGCTGCCCATTTTTCAGAGAACACAAGCCCCTGGGTGGGTGAGGGGGAGTGTGAGGTACCAGGCTGAGCCCCCCACCTGCTCCTCTGGGCCCGGCTCCCAGATACCCCAATGAGTGGGGGCCTGGCTGGCTGAAAAGTTTCCATCTTGGGAGTCCACCAGCTCTTTGAAAGTGGAGACAAAATTCTGTATCTGTGAGTGACATGCATTTTTCTTGAAGGGGGAGGTTCTAGGGTTTTCATGAAATTCTCAGAAAGGACTGGGACTTTCCAAAAGTTAACAAAAACCTGGACTCTATTAACTCTGGGCTTGGTTGGTCTTGAAACTACAGCTGTGTGACTCTGAATGAGGTTACAGGCAGTTTCAGCCTTTGGGAGCCTGGCTTGATAATTATGCCAGGTTTTTCTGGAGAGTGCATTTGCTTACCTGTTTCTTCTCCCTTTAAGGTGGTGATTCCCTGCTGTGCCCAAGTCCAGCTGGAACAGGTAAGTCTGCATTGATTTGGGGCCATTGTGCCATCCTGGGGGACTAAGTCTCTCTCTGCTATGCCTCCCACTAGGATGCATATCCTCTCTTTGACCTGGAGCTTCCACAGAGCTTCTTATAGGGACTTTTGACCACTATGAACCAGCCTTTTGCCTGGTTTTCCTTTTTTTATGTTATAAGAAAGTTTTCTTTTTTGATTTCAATAGATTTATGGGGTACAAGTGGAGTTTTGTTATATAGATATGTTGTAAAATGATGAAGTCTGGGCATCAGGTGCAGCCGTCACCTGAGCAGTGTGCATTTTTTTTATCCCTGACCTCTCTCCCATCCTTCCCCTCCTGAAACTCCACTGTCCATTATACCACTGTGTGTGACCGTGCATGCCTACAGCTTAGCTCCCACGTGTGTGAGAACATGCGTGATTTGGTATTTTATTCCTCAATTACTTTACTTAGGATAGGACCCTCCAGTCCCATCCAGGGCACACAGTTTAACACAGTAAATTGCACGTTAACTTTATGGAGATACACACACTCATACATATACACATGTCCACACAAATACACTATGTTTTCTTTATCTGTTCAGTTCATAGTCACCCACTTAGGGGTGACTGTGAATTGTGCTGTAGTGAACATGTGAGTAAAGGTGTCTTTTTGATATCATTATTTCTTTCCCTTTGAGTCGTGGGATTGGTGGATTGAATGGCAGGTCTTCCTGTAGTTCTCCGAGGAATCTCCAACTGATTTCCAGAGAGACTGGGCTCATTTACGTTCCCGCCAAGAGGGTGTAAGTGTTTCATTTCTCTACATCTGCGCCAACATGTTTGTTTATTGATGTTTTAATAATGGCCATCTGATTGGAGCAAAGTGGCTTTGTTTTCTTAGGAGGAGAGATGCGGCCCTCCTTTGTAGGAATTGTCTTTTAGATCAGTAACAGTTACCTTCAGGGTTCATCTCCCCCAGCCTGAGTTTTTTCGGCTATAAAGTGAGGACACCATAAATCCGTTCTTATCAGGGAAAACATGGGAAGTGGTAGTACCTGTGTCACAGGGTGGCTGTGGACAGCTTGGTGCGGTGGTTTGCAGACATTTAGCTCTGACAAATGTCATGTTTTTATCAGATTGGGGGTAAACACATGATAACTCTTTCTCTTTGGCTTATTATTAGGTAAATTTAAATTGCGCTCTGCTTTTCAAATGAGGCTTCTTCAGATGTCCTGGTACCTCCTGCTGTTGTCTTTGCTGTATACCCTTTGGAGGGGGGTGGTTAAGCCTTAAGCCTTGCTTCTCATGACTCGACAGCAGCTCCCAGAGGCCTGTGGGCCCTGGGTACCATGCAGTACAGAACAGCAGGGTACAGAACCCTCCTACCTCATTGCAAATCAGAAGTGACTGCCAAGCAGGCAAATGCAAAACAGCCTCTTGCTGCCGGGGTAGTGTGCATGAGGGAAGGAAACAGGTGAGCCCGCACCTGGCAGATGTGTTCCCCAAACTAGAGGGGGCTTCATGCTGTTGGCCCTCTTTGGTTTTGCCCTGCAGAGAATCCAGAGTTCTGTTGGGGATTTTGTCAGTCTTTCTGCCTTCCATGTCTCTGTGGGCCGAAAGCCCAGCGGCTACCAGATTTAGGGCTGATTCTGTCTTGGGGTGTAGTAGAACAGCTCTGAGAGCCTTGGCCGAGTGATCAGTGTGACAGCTCCTCTGTTAGAGGAAGCCAAGATCAGAGCCTGACTCCAACACTGACTGGCTGGGCACCGTGTGAGCCCCGCCACCCTTGCTCTGGTCTCCCTCCAGGTGGGGACGGAGTGCTGTCTAACTTAGCTGAGGATGAAATTAAAGAAAAGGGATGAACAGGGGTCAGGTGTGTCTCAGATGCCTCGTGCACAGGCCAGGTACTGTTACTATCCTTGTAATTCTGTGAGAGCAAACTATGCATTTGAGGTCATAGAAAGGTTAAAAAAAAACTCACTCAAAACCTAAAAATCATGTTGCAGTATCAAGAGCTGAGGCTGCCAGGGCCATCAGACCGTGGGCCTGTCAGAGGCCCAGGTGGCCTCCGATCTGTGTGCCCCTGCCCAGGACCTGTCTGCAGCTCACCCTTCTTCCCAGCTACTCTCTTGACATTAGATTTTTGTCATTGTGCCCTGGACGTGAGTCCCACAGGAGTGCCCTGCCAGTGTGCCATGTCTAAAAGGGGTGTTCTACCGGGCTGTCAGCAGCCTTGGCAGGTAGAACCCCAAGGGCACTGGTCTAGCTGCTGGGGTGTTGTCACTGTGCTCTGGAGCCCAGGGTTCGAGACAGGAGCTCTCTGCCTGTCGGGGCACATCCCACCTCTGCGGCAGGTCCCCGCTTCGCTATTTCATTCTCACAGGTGTGGTCACTGACAGCTGGCTCTTCTTCCAGCCCAGCCTGGCTCCAACACGCTGTGTATTATGTATGTAATCATTACATGTATATGAATTAAAATACGTATTTTATGTATGTATTGATAACATACACTAATATGTGTAAATTGTTATGTATATGGAAGTTTGTGTTATGTGTGTAGTTTTTCTGCTTGTGAATGTGTATGTGTATTATACATAAACGTTATATGCCTATGACTGTTATGTGCATATGGATGTGTATATATGTGTATTCCATGTGTAATTACTAAATGTGAATATATATGTGTGCTAGGTAAGTTTTCTACGTATGTGAATGTGTATATGTGTGGATTAGGTAATTCTATGAATGCATGTGTGTATTGTTATTGTTTTATGTATTTGAATGTATAGGTGTATGTGTTCATTATGGATGTGATTTTTATGTGTATATATGTCTATTTCTCGGAGGTGACCTTGCACCAGTTCTACTCTGTACTAAGCTCTCTGTTACTTTTTGCAACTTGTTTTGACCAGCAGTCCCCGTAGGCAGGTCCTGGGACCAGCACCTCAGCGTTCCTGGGTACCTGTTAGGTACACACGCTCTCGGGCCCTAGCCCAGAGCTGCTGATTGGGGCTGTGAGGCTGGAGCTGAGCAGTCTGCTTTAGCAACCCTCCCCAAAGGGTGATGCAGCTCAACTGTGAGTTCAAACCGGTGCAGGGGCCCAAGTGTGAGTGTGTGCTCTGCTGGGGCCCTGGCTGTGCCTGCCGTCTTCAGCTGCCCTCGTCTGTGGCATCCTGCAGTCCTGGAGAGGGCCTTTGTCACCGAGAGACCCAGCTTCCTCATACATTTATCCTGAGTGGAGCTTTCTCCCTAAAACAGCGCAGGGCTGTTCTCCAGACTGGGAGGGTGGAGTGGCAGCTTAGCCCAGCCTGTGCCTTCTCCTGCCTCCAGGCAGCCTGGCTTAATGGAGCAGGGAAGGTAGAGTTGCCACTGCAGGGTGTTGCTTCTCAGGGCAGAAGGCATGGGATCCTTTATTATTTTTCCTTCCTGGTCCTTCATGGATTGAGAACCTTCTAGCACTTATGGATGGGCGTGGAAGCACTTTCAGATAAATCTAATCCTGAATGTCACTTTGGGAATCATCGAGCCCTTGGTGGGGCTGGCCAGGCCACCTGAGAGCCGTTTTTTAATTTTCCCTTTGTTGCCATTTGTTGAGTTTCTGCTCTGTGAATTCACCCATGGGGCCTCAGGAAAATGAAGACACGTCCCAGGTCACACGGACACTAAGAGGCTGTCGCCAGCCCAGCCTTGGCTTCCGTCGTGTGCCAGACACACAAAGTGTGTCTTCTTTCAGAGACAAGACACATTTGTTGGTATTGCTTCCAGTTGTGTGATGGGTCACCTTTTAAAATGAAGAATAAGTTCTATAGGAAAAAGAAATCTCACGTTGTTAGTAGAACTTGGGGGGAAATTAGCCTGTGTTTCAGGCCGGGCTTGGTGTCTCTAGGCCTCTGTGCCTTGCTGACTCTCATAATCTCTCCAGAAGGACGAGCGGATCCGAGCCACTGTGCACCTTCCCAAGGTCGCGCTGCCCACAAAGGAGCCGCACGTGGGTTCTGACTTCAGTCCTGTTTCCTACAGTTCCTGTCACACCCCACCCAGGCCCCGCACCCCCTGAGCCAGCACATACGGTGTCCCCCAGGGTCTGTCTGGTTCACCCTGTTATCCTTAGACTCTGGGACTCCTCAGCCTCACAGATTTGGGAGCAGGTGGACTGCTTCCTTTGGATACGCCCCCCTGAGGCAGGGGTGGGTGGTCAGCTCTGAGGCCGGCCCTGCTATTGTCCCCAAGGTGTCAGGGCCCCTCTGTGACCTGCCCTCAGCTGGGCTGCTCTTCTACTGTGTCCTGCACAGGGGCCTCCCCTCCACCTGGTGTTCACCTGGCCCCTGTAACACCTGCTTCTGCTCTGCAGATATAACCTGAGGGCCACGAGAGGTTCTAGAATAGCTTCATTCCAGCACATTTTAACTCTGTGAGCTGCCTACTCTGCCAAAATTCCTGGGGTAGCACCGACTGGGGAAATGATTCTGAAACTCTCAGGTGTAATTCTCTGGTTCTGGACAGAGAGAGGGTGTGATGGGCGGAGCGGCTGCACAACAGCTGACCGCGGACTGTAGGGACATCTGTCACCATTAAGGGGACATTACACTTTGTGAGCCTCGTTTGTCTTCAGGAACAGGGGGCCTTAGGGACGACCTGGTGCAGTTAACACACGATGGGGGAGGAAACTTCTGCTGATGGTGCACTGCGCTGGCTGTGCACCTGTGATGCCCATTTTTCTCTTGCTTTTCTAGTAGCACGATCTTCGGCATCATCTTACATAGTGGGATGTGAGGTTCAGTTAATTCATGGACTAAAAATAGGATTGAGAAAGGAGCCAGAAGGCAAACCCCTTTTTGTAAATGTTAATTTAGCCTTTGACACCTGCACACAGGGTTTGAGTTTCCTGGGAATTGAGGTAAAAAGGAAACCACAGTCATCAGCATGTCCCTTGTCTGAAAGGAGGGAAAACAGGAATCGGCAGAGAAAGGAAAATACATTATGTGGAAATTATGGTGGTGTGGAGCAAACCATTGTGGGCAGGTCCTGAACCCAGCGGGGCAGCAAAGCGCCTGCTTGTTCACAGGTGGGGTGGGATCATCTTAGCGATATTAGGGAGGGGCTGCTGCCAGGTAGCTCTGTAGGGCCTGTGGTTTTATGTGACCTAGACCTTGACGTGGCAATTAGAACTGTGAAGTGACAACTGGGGGCTTTATCTTCTGCTGACATCACTGTGTGACACTTCTATGGGGTGTGTCTGTTGGGTCATAAAGAGGATGCATCATGTTGGAGGTAACCACAGTCCATAGTGGTGGGAGTGGCTGGCCTGCTCAGTGGAGTCTGAGCCTGGGATCCAGTGGTTCTGTGGCTCTCCAAGTACGTGTACGCAGATATACTCACATGTAATAGCAGTTACAGGCACTCCGATCGTGTACACTGAGTGTGTGTACACGGACATGCTCACGTGTTATAGCAGTTACAGGCACTCCGAGCGTGTACACTGAGTGTGTGTACACAGATATACTCACATGTAATAGCAGTTACAGGCACTCTGAGTGTTTACACAGATATGCTCACATGTAATGGCAGTTACAGTCACTCTGAGCATGTACACAGACATGCTCACCTGTGTGTAATAGCAGTTACAGACACAGACCAGAACTGGACTGTGACACTGGAGAGCTATGGGACCCTGCATTGAGTCCTATCACTTTTGGGGGCTCTGCCTTCCTCTTCTGCAAAATGGGAGTCCCACAGGTCACAGCAAGGAGCAAATGAAATAACAAATTTAAACTTTTAGTGCTGGTTCAGGCACACGCAAAACAACACAATGCTTGGGCAAAAGACTGATTCATTGCTCTATGAACCCGAGATGGCCACAGAGGTCTTTCAGCACCCACAGGCTTTGCCAATGGTTGTTTGCATTTGAGCTTGTTGTCTTGCCGTCTCATGAGAGGGAGCCAGTTTGAGGAGTTGCAGAGCCATCCCCTGCCTCCCGAGGGTGACAGCACTGATGGCAGTCAGGACACAGTGACTCCTAGGATTCCTTGTTTGGAGACAAGGAAGGACTAGCCAGTGTGTGCATATGAGTCTGTCCTGGCTAGTTGCTGGTCTCTTCACAATGCAGTGGCTCAACAGTGGCGTAAGTGGTGGCCTGAGGGCTTTTCATTGAAGTTCAAAGGCAAAGTGTCACTTGTTTTTTCTTTCCTATCTTTACCTTCATATCCTGTCCAGGGGACTGATTCTTAGCAGCGCACTAGTGATTCCTGATGGCCTTAGGTGCAGGTGTGGCCTTCACTAGGACACCATGAGTCCCCATGTGTGACCCACTGCCCCGCCAGCTCTGCAGAAGTGCTTCCTGTTTACAGAAGGGCCCCTGGGCCACCATGTCCCTGCCTTCCAGAGGCCGCCTCCCTGACGTGGGAGCCAGTCAGCTCAGGAACAGGTGCAGGGCCCTTGTGCTGCCGCCGCACAGTCCGATTGTTCTTGCTCAGCCACTGTGATTTTTGACATGGGAGGGGAGGCCGTTCATATAAGAATAGGTCTGAGTCATAGGGACTTTATTTCTCTTTGTTTATTAAAGTGAAGGCAGCAGGCTGTTTCTGTCAAGGGTGACATCAGGAGCCACGTTACACAACATAAGACTGGGGCTTTCAAACTACGCTGTTACATGGTATGCACAGATGGGCCACACGTGTGCATTGTGTGTGCTTTGCGTGTAGATGTTGTGTGTGTGCATGGTATGTTAAGTGTGTTGTGTACGTGTGCATGGCGTGTATGTGCAGTGTCATGGTATATGTGCTGTGTTGTATGCGTGCATATTGTGTGCATGGCGTGTGTTGTGTGAGCGTGTGTGGTGGCTTGTCTTTGAGTGTGTTGTGTCTGCTTGTACACCTGTCAGAACCTCGTTTGATAGGATTTCCTTAAACTCCCACAGCCATGCAGGGGGAGCCACCAAGGAGCAAGCTCAGCTCAGGACAGACCGTGCCCATCAGGAAGCCCGCTCAGGTCGCCTGCTGTGGTCCTGGGTCTCCCACCAGGGATGAGAGTCTCTCAGATATATTGAATTATTTCAGAAATCCCCTGAGCTGCATCATGCTCCCCAAGTGGTTGATGAATAAAGAGAAATAACTTTAGTGGTTTCCCTTTTACTTCATTGTAAATTTAGCAGCACCAAAACACCCAAACTTTCCATCTTTCAAATTTAGGGTTGGAGGTTTTGTGAAGAGGAGCTGAGCACCCCTGGTCTAAGGTGGTTAGTCTGGGTGACCTTGAGCTCAAGGGCTCTGCTGGTGTCTTCTGACAGCACAGCCCACAGTGGTCTGTGTGAATGTTGTCACAGAAGACTTCACAGGAGTCTCTGGACTTGAATTTCTTGTCCTCATAGCCCATAAATCCAGAGCTGATAATTCCTGCTCATACATGGTTTCACTCCAGAAACACAGAGACATGGGTCTACACTTCACAGCAGGGTCTTAGCTGAAAGTTACTTGCGTGTGGCCATGCGTCTTGGGTCTGGGCCCACGGCTGCCCCTGTCAGATTCTGTGTGTCCCATCTGGAGTCTTAATTTGACCAGAGTCGTGATGAAATTGATTTGCATCAGGTCAGTTAGTCGGTTTGATCTCCACAAAGCAGAGAGAAAAGTCTCAAGAATTCCACTGGGTCAAAGTAGTCCACTGAGTCCAGGCATTACTTGCCGTCAAAAGAGGCTAATGTAATGTCTACAGCTTTGGGAAAAGCTGGCTGAAACCCAGCCAGCGATGACAGTGTTACACTGGTGCTGCATTCTTCAGATTTCACCTTGACACTCCGCTGTCCCAGAGCATGGGGCACCGGAGGGCACCACGGAAGTTCCTTGTTGGAAGGGGACACCTGGGGAGGATGGAGCTGTGGACCTGAGTAGCTCAGGAGATGAGGGTTGTGTGGGCAGGTGCACTCAGATTAGGGGGTTAGGATGCACGTGAGGTCACACAGCTAGAAAGTGGGAATCGGGTGAGACCCGCAGAGTGAAGCATCTCCACTGTGTGTGCCAGCAGCGCCTGTGGAGGGCCTGTCCTGTCCTCCCGTTTCCCTGGCTGCTGTGGCCCAGGCAGCTGTGGGTCGGGTCCTGGTCCTGTCTGAGCCCCAGCTGAGGGAATGGGCCCCAGTGCCCGCTGCTTCTCTGTCTCCTTGGAGCTGGTACAGACTGACAGCGTGTCCAGGATTTACTCTGTGGCAGCATGTAAGACAGGGTGAAGATGTGCTGGGTGTGGGCCAGGCCCCTGCTTCCCAGCTTCACCTGCAGCCCAGGTCCTGAAGCTGCCTGGGCTGGGCGACCAGCTCCTCACCTGCCTGGGCCGGGCGACGGCTTTATAGTTTGCTACATTCTCACTTTTCTCATTTCCTGTGTTCCTCTCGGTTCCCAGCACGCTCCTGACAGACAGCTGGCAGGACACGGGCGTAGACCCACCGTGCTGGTCTGCCCTCACGCTTGCCTCTTCTTAACTCTGCATTTCACCCCTGGAAGGTTTCTCTTTGCACATGTGACTTTTGCTTGTTGGGACCAGAGTAGGTATCGGCAATAGAAAGGGCAAGCTCACGGACACCGTGCCTAATTCAACTCACACCTGGGTGTTCAGGGAAGGAGACGACACGTGGGCAGAAGAACATTAGACTCAGAAACAAATAGCTGGTGGCTCCCTTCTTATGGACTCCAGAGAGCCATTATAGGGTAGGTGAAGTGGGTGGGGTTGTGTTCCCCCCAAATTCATTTCTAGTTGAAACCTCTGAATAAATACAGCCTGATTTGGAATAACAATGGGCATGAGGCAGGCCATAGTGGATGGGGTCAGCCTGAATTTAGAGACTGGTGAACTTAGCAAAGAGGAACAGAGACGCAAGGAGAAGGCCACGAATGGCCACTGTAGAGACGGGAGTGCTGTGTGCACGAGATAAGGAATCCTAATCTTCGGGGCAGCCTAGAGAAGGTGGAAGAGACCAGGAAAGATCCTCTCCTAGAGCTGTCAGAGGGGCCACGGCCCTGTGACACCTGGACTGTGACACCTGGACGTCAGACTTCCAGCCCCCGGGAGCCCTGAAAGAACCCACCCAGCTGGTGGTGTGTCCCAGCAGCCTTAGGGAATCAGCACAGTGGGCACCTCCCTTCCCCTTGCAGGTAGTGTTCCCCAGGTATTTCTGGAACTGCTTTCTGGCCCACGGAGTAAAGAGGAGGCTGCTGCAGACTCATGCGGGCCGTGGGACAGGCGGCTGGCGGAGCCAGCGCTGAATGGAGGAAGCTGCGGCAGCCTCATCTGGGCAGTGGGACGGGCCCCCAGCAGAGCCAGTGCAGAGTGGGGGAGGCAGCTGCAGGGCTGGCCGTGGCCCCTTCTCTAAACTGCCCCAGACCGTTCAGATGGATCTGGTTTTGAGAATCTGCAGAGTAACAGCGTGAGGTGTTTGTGGAAATTGATCATGAAGGAGCCTCTAGTTATGAACTGGCATTGGATTGGGCAGGATGGTAAAGTCTGTGTCACCCCAGGGCTTTCCTGGGAAAGACCTGCGGAGCCCTCCTGGCCTGGGGGTGTACTGGGCTGGACTGAAGTGGAAGGAAGACCCCCCCCATTCCTGTCTAAAGGACTCCATGGGTGAGCAGGACCAAGGATGAGTGCAGATCAGAGCCCAGACCACTTCTCACAGATCGTTACCAGGAAAGGGGCCCTGACCTTTGCCCCCAGCCTCTCTATCCAGCAGCTCCTCAAAGCGTCAGCAGAAATGCCCTGTGACCCTCGGAGACTTCATGGGATGTCTGTGGCTTCCTCACCCCCGCTAACCACAGGCTAAACTTTGATTCATCTTTCTCTTTGATTTCACCATTCCCTCTGTGCCTAAAATAACATCTTGGCCTCTAGCTAGTTCCAGCTTGGGAGAGTGGAAATCGCCTGGATTTCTGGGAAAGGTGCCCCAGAGAGGAGGCTTCACACCAGCATTGAACCTCCTTCAGGAGAACTACTCACCCCAGCCAGAGGCCTTTGGGTCTCAGTTCCCTGACCTCCTGGGAAAGAGGGAAAACCCTCACTGAATTAAAAAACACCCAGCAACGCTGAGCCTCACACAAACATGCCCACTGCCTTTGTAGCTGGCTCTGAAAGCCCACAGGTTGGAGACTGTTCCTGAAGCCTTTGTCCCCACCTCTGCAGGAGGAGAGGATTGTGAAGAGTCAACAGCAGGGAACATATTGACACAGGATGTCAGCTTACACCACCTCCAACACAAAGGCTTGGTTAATGGTTAACAGGGCCCTGGAGGCCCGGGGCTGCAGGCCAGTGTCACCAGCAGGGACTGGTCTACATCTGTACCACTAGGTGTGTGGCACACAGGCCCTGAATCCCACCGCCCTGACTATTAACTGCTGCTGTGGGTTTGGGGTTGCTCCAAAGGCACCTTCAGCTTTAATACTGACATGCTGTTCCCAGTGCAGGACAGATGGCTTCTCCCCCAGGGACCTGCCCAAAAGCAATGCTTTGAATGAATGAATAGACAGCTGGATACCTGCAATGCACAGAGAAATCTGCTTGAGTAGGATTTATTCTTTCTTTCTTCCTTTCTTCTCTCCTCTTCTCTCCTCCCCTATCCTTTCCCCCTTTTCTCCCTCCCTCCCCTCCTCCACCCCCCTTCCTAATGTCACGGATTCTATAGCAATCATATATTTTAAATGTAGAAAGGCCCTTGAAGGCAGTGACTGCGTGTGATTGGTGGTAAAAATAGCAGCAGCTGTTGAAAGGGGAGAATTAAGTCCTTAGTTTTTTAGAGCCCTGAAAAGAAGTTAGCATGTGACCAGGTAGCACCACACATCCCAGGTCAGGGCAGGTGTTACCTGTGTTGTACCTGCAGGAGGGGCACCTGTCAAGGACACCACACGTGGCACCACCCTGCCCGTCCCTAACCTCATGTCTGTATCCCAGGGGAGGGGAAGCAGAGAGCCAATGTGGTCAAGTTCCTCCTGGGTTGCATGTGGCCTTGTGCTCTAACCTTCTGTTTCCTTATATTTTCTTATCTTCCAATGTGAGAGGTGCCTGATGTGGCCCAAAAAGTCCCCGTTCAGGGAAGTCGGTGCCGGTGGCAGTTTCCTCAGGTCTCTAAAAGCACCCGTGAGCCTTTGGGAGATGACTCTACTTGGGCTTGCATGGGGCTGGGGAGCAGAGCATGGGTGTCGGCTGCCAGCACCATGGCCCTTTCTTCAGTGGCTCAGGGTCATCATAGACGCTATCACAATTGTCTGATTCTCCTTGTGCATTTATAATAAGTTTGTTCAATGTGAGGCAAGTGGCTCATACCTATAATCCTAGCACTCTGGGAGGCTGAGGTGGCTGCATTGCTTGAGTTCAGGAGTTCAAGACCAGTCTGTGCGAGAGTGAGACCTCGTCTCTACTAAAAAAATAAAATAAAAAAACCCAGAAACACTAGCTGGGCCTTGTGGTAGGCCCCTGTACTTCCAGCTACTCTGGAGGCTGAGGCAGGAGAATCACTTGAGCCCAAGAGTTTGAGGTTGCTGTGAGCCACGACGATACCACAACATTCTACTCAGGATGACACAGTGCTACTCTGTCTCAAAAATAAAAAAAAGAAACGAAAAAAAAGAAAGAAAAGAAAAGCAGAAAAAATAGGTTTGTTTAAAATATGCACTTTCCCTAGAGCATTAACAAACTATTTTTGTAAACAAAACAAAATAGTTTTATCCTTGCTGCAAATCTTATCACATTTAGAGGCTCAATTATACAGAGAAAATAACAGTCATATTTAATTGTGTGGGTATTTTCCATCTTAGTGTAACATTTTCTCCATTTAGCTAACTCTTCTTCTGGCACGATGACCAGGAACACCCCCACCCTGGCCCTCTACTCGCCCTTGGGCACCCATGCTGGCAGCCTATCGCCTTTTCTTTCCAGAATGAACGGTCAGGGGCCTCACTTTAGGACAGGGTGGGATAGGATCCAGGTTGTAACCACTGTTAGCTTTGTACTTTGGACTGAGAAATAATTTTCTGACTACAGCAGACTTTAGAAAAAGTGTTACTTAAAAAGCGACAACAACAGAACTCCTTAATTACCTTTGGAGGGTGCTTGGGAACCAGCTCATTCTGAAAATTGGTAATTGAAGAGAAGGTGTGAAACATTTAACCTTCCTTTCCTTGTACAAACTGTACCTCAGGGTTTCCAAACAGCGGAAGAGGGAAGGTTTTATTGAAATAGGAATTCCGGCTAATAAACATTGAAAATGCGATACGGTTAAACTATTGCCTCTTTCAAAGCCCTGATAAATGAATGGCTGGCTCTTGGCCCTAATACTCAGTGACCTGCATTTTCACAAAAGAGACGTCCTCATCCAAAACACATGATGCCTATCAGTCATGTCCTTGCCAGAAATCAAAGCAGGATCAGACCCAGCCTCAGATCCATCACATAGGGCCAGAGCCATCTACGCAGCCATGCCATAGGGGTCTGCAAACTCCAGGGTGGGAGAAGTTCTGCTGTGCAAAAATAACCCCAGTCCTTTTCAAATGGATTGCAAAAAAAGGGAGAAAGAACTTATCTTGAGGAACTGAAGACACGTATTAAACAAACATCATTCGACTTTTTTTGGATCCTGATTCAAACTGTAAATCAGACTATAAAACAAAATTAAAAAAAAATTCCCGAAATGTATGACAAAGAGATTTGTGATATTAAGGAATTACTGTTTGCAATGCTGGTGGTTTGAAGTAATTCTTTTAAAAGTTCTTATTTTAAAGATGCATACGGAGACATTTATGCACGAAGTGATGTGTTGTCTGGGGATAGCTTTAAAATGACCCAGTGAGGGGAGGGATGGGTGTTTGGGTGCAGTTTGGGGAAGGAGTTGGTCACCGGAAGCTGGGTGAGTACTTGGTTTCTGCTTCACAGGGTGCTTTGTTCAGGATGCCTAGGCTGGCTGGGGCCGATGCCTAGTGGCCACAAGCTGTTTTATCATATCACATGAATTACACAATGGCATTCCCCAACCACTGGCCTTTCCCCTCTGACGGTTATCTCCCATGACCTAATGGCTCAAGGCTTGCCTACACGCCTCCAGGGTGGCCTTGGACTGGACATCTGGGCAGAGGCTCCCTCAACAGCACCACAATGTATCTTATTGATGATGTGTTTCACCCCAAACCTGCTGAGTTCTCAGCACACAGTTCACAGGCTGTTTTTGAAAATGGCAACATTTGCTTCATAAAGCCTTTAAAAACAATCAATCTGGATAAAGGGTTGTTTAGCACTAGCCAGGTGCGTTCTTATTTTTTTTCCCCTGGGAAAATTCTGTGGCTCCCTCCCCAGAGGGATCAGCCTCAATGTGATTTGCTCATGGGAAGAAGTAGGGCCAAGGCGCTGACTCTCAGTGAGGGCAGATTTTAACTCAACAGTATGAAAAACTTCCAAAAACTGAGACAGAAATGCACTTGGAGTTGGATGAGGTACTGAGCTCCCCATTATTGGTTCTATTCAGAAAGTAGAAGCAGGCTGTAGGGTTTGTTCCCAGGGTCATCAGGAGGCTGAGTGAAAATGCTGGCAAGAGATGCTGCTGTACAAGTGACAGGGTTGTTAGCACAAAACAAGCTGAGGCACAAACATTGGAGGTCAGTGGATCTTAGAGTGTGGTCCCATACCTGCAGCAGCCACATAAATCTGGGAGCTTAGACGGACACTCTCTGGTCCCACTCCACATCGATCGCATCAGAAATGTCTCAAGTCTCTCCTCAAACAAGCCCTCCTGGTGGTTCTGACGCAAGCTGAAGTTTGTTGAGCCTGTTCTAGAGGGAGATTTCTTCTTGGGGTGGGGGGGCGGCTGCGGCTCTGGGCCACCTGGAATAGCCCCAGGGTGTGTGAGGGGTCCTGAGGTCTTGGGGAGTCCTGCAGGCTCAGCAGCTCTGAGGTTTGGGTGACCTGTCACTCACGTTTTCCTTCCACCTGAGACATTCCTTGGTCGTGTTCTGCTTTCCATCCTGAGCGCAGGGCCTTTGGGTTTCGCATTCATGCTCCAGAAAACCTTCCCACGCCAGATTCCTCAGCATCTCTGCCGAGACAGTGCTTCAAGCTTCTCAGCACAAGGCAGTGACAAAACAGTGGACGTCTTCAGGCGGAGGACAGACACCTGGGAGGGAAGTACACACCTTTATAGGAAAACATCCACTGCATGAGCTTCCTCCTACCTGGAAGGGTTCCTCCAAGGCTGTGCTTCCTGTAGGAACATGAGGCATGTTAGGTCTAAAATGGAGTCGCACAGGTAAAAATTACAAATGGACTCGGCTGTGATCATGACGCTTTGAATAATGCTATGGTGACAGGTTTATTATTTGGGGACATTAGAAGTGGCAAGCTTTTGAGATACTTCTTAAGTGAATAAAAGATCAATTATCTACAAATTTACAGATTAAGTTACAGCTGACCCTCATTAATTGTTGGTTCTGTGTTTGCAGATTTGCTTACTCAAAAAAAGTGTATTTGTAACCCTGAGATCAATGAAGCCAGGAGGTCTGTGTGGTCATTTGAGGATAGGAGCAACATGGCCCCAAGATGGAATTGCCACGTGCATATTCTCTCTGCCTTCTTCCCCCTCACACTGTAAACAGCTATCCATTTCACGGTCTACTTAGTGCCACATTGTCCCCACTTCTGCGCTTCCGTGGGTGCTTTTGCTGTTTAGAATGCCTCCAAGCGTGGTGCTGCGGTGCCGTCCAGTCGGAGCGTGTGGAGACTGTGATGGCCCGCAGACAAGTGGCATGTGCTGAGGGTGAGCTTCAGGGTGCTGGGCTGTGGGTGCAGCGCTGATGAACTTCACACAGTGCCTGTCACGCGAGGTGTCTTTAAACAGACACACACATAAAAGTAGTTGCGTGTTGATCAGTTGATGAAAAGGTGGCCAGGGGCTCAGAGGAACCAAGTCCTGTATTTCCCTTACAAGCAGAAGCTCAGGAATGTCCACATCAGTGTCCTGACTGTAACTGTAACTGACAAGGTACTGACTGGGAGTCTTTACAGACTGCACCGTTGTCAAGCTGGGACCTTTCTCCTGTCCTGGCTATGTGAAGGAACAGAGAGCCCAGCTCACTTTCTAGCTGTTTCCCTGTAAGCCTGTTCTGGCACATTCTCCTGCGAACCTGAGAGGCGGGGAGAAGTGCGGCCCACGGCCGGAAGATCCATGGAGAAGGGCTTACTGGTCTTGGGTTTTCAAGTATTAGGGAGGTAGGAACGTTGATTATCCTCCAGAGAGGACCTGGCCTGTCTTCTGGGCTTTGCTCACTAAATGTAGCCTCACTCTGCTACACCAGGCGCTCAGCTGCCTTATCCACAAAGTGGGGATGACGAGGTCTCTGCCTCAGTGGACTGCTGTAAGGATGGAGAGAGAACTCACATAAATCACGGTGCATCGTGTCGGCGGTAAGAGTAGATTCAGAACAGTGTGGCTGTGAACATGATTGTTACCACTGTGATTACAGTGGTCGTGAGAGGAGTGACTCCTGCTTGCCTGTTACATACCACAGATTTGCTTTCACAGCCCGTCAAAACTTGCCACTTAAAGTGATCAGAACGTATGGGAGTTTATTGAATTGAAATATCAATTAACTTGTGGACTCTTAAAACATTCACCTTAGTGTTCCTTTGCGTCTGCAGACAGGCGGGAGTGGCCATCTGTCACTGGTACACCACCTGCCTGTCCTTGAGTTGGGGCCAGGGACTTGGGGTTCTGCATCTTGTTTTTACATAACGTATATCCACTTGTTCCCCTTAAAGTGTAATGAAAGTTTAATGAAACTTAGAAATAATCTGAAGGTAAGAATCTTCTAGATTTCTCCCCTTCCCTTTTTTTGACAGCTGCCTCACATGAGTGCAATTACATAGAACGTTTTAGTGACTGTGCCTTTCTCAGGCTCTCAAAAACTGACATCAGCATTCATAGTAAGAACAAATCTTTTTTTGTACCTGTGTGTTGTTGGTTTCTGAATATTTCATTAAACTTGATACAACTGGCATAGCAGGTTTACGAGCTCACACAGAGATTGCTCGGTAACATACAAGTTGGCAGAGGAAACAGAGCAGGGAATTGTGGTGCCCGGCCTCCTGGCACGGGTGTGCCCTGCTCGCTGGGGACAGAATGAGTAGGGGTAACCAGCAGATCAGTGGGTGTCGGGAGGCCTGCAGCAGCAGTTTTGGAGTGGCCTCATTTGTTTGGTTCTTGGAGGGCAAGATGGAGTTTAATTCCAATCAGTAAGCAGACTGATTACTCAAGGGACTCAAATGTTAATGAAGCTTTTATGAGTCCTCCAGCCTAGGCTCACCTTCCACTTCTCACTGAGCGTGTCTGTCCTTTCCCAGTGTTTTCCATTTCTAGACATTCAGCATTTTGTTCCACAGTCACCGTCTTTATATTAACAGCCCCCCTTCTTTCTGTCCCACTATACCCCTACATTTCCCCAGTGTGGGAAATAAACTTTTTTGTGGTTTTCCAGCATTTCCAGTAGGGCTGTACCTGTAGCAAGTGCTGGAAAAAAATATCATTGAAGTTAATCGTTCAATAAATTACCTTCCTCATAGTGGCATCTGCTATAAATTATATCACGCACATAAAACCTCTTGTGACTACCTCCGGTGTAGAGCACATTCCCATTGACTTTATTGGAATTTACTAGATGAAGAGCAGAGTGTGGTCGGATGTCCTGTGTCTCTTGCTCCCCTGTTCTTCCTCCTTCAGTGTTTTGCCATGTCTGTTAAGCTGTCTAGGCCCCTGATTACATTAACCAGTGACCACCTCTCCAACCGCCCCAGACATACATTCGGGAAGGACAAAGTGATTTTTTTTTTTAAGAGACCGAGGCTCACTTTTTCGCCCTCAGTAGAGTGCCATGGCGTCACACAGCTCACAGCAACCTCCAGCTCCTGGGCTTAGGCGATTCTCTTGCCTCAGCCTCCTGAGTAGCTGGGACTACAGGCGCCTGCCACAACGCCCGGCTATTTTTTTGTTTTGCAGTTCGGCCGAGGCTGGGTTAGAACCTGCCACCTTCGGGATATGGGGCCAGCGCCCTACTCGCTGAGCCACAGGCGCCGCCTGGAGAAAGTGATATTTCACGTGGGGTTGGGGCCATCTATGCATCACATTTGTGCCCCAGCTGGTTTGGCTCAGCTGGCCGCGGTCAGCCCTCATTTCCAGGCGGGAGGTGAGGCTGGCATCTCCGGGGGCCGAGGGTCCTGGCAGCAGCCTGTTCCGAGCACCCCCCAGGCATCTTAGAGCTCTAGGGTGTGTCTTAGATCGCACGGCCATAACCATACACCACAGCTGGGTGGCTTCAGCAGCCGAAGGTTATTTCTCACAGTCCTGGAAGCTGGGAGTCCCTGATCAAGACGCAGCAGGGCTGGTGTCTCCTGAGTCCTCTCTCCTCGGCTTGCAGACAACCGTCTTCTGACTGTGTCCTCATCTCCTCTTAATGCAAGGATACCAATGGTCAGACTGGATGAGCGCCCATCCCCTTCAAGGATCCTTTGTCCAAATACTGTCTCAATCTGGGCGCTGGGCGTTAGTATTTCAGTATATGAATGTTGCGGGAATTGTGCATTTCAGTCCATAGCATGTGACCAGGCGTTGTTGGTCCTCAGGTAGGAGGGAAAAGGTGCTGCCTTTGCTTGGTTCTGGGGGTGGTAAAATCATAATCTCGAAGTGACAGTCTTGGGCACGGGAAATACTGTGTAATATTACAGCGAGTACTACCTTCCACTGCTCTGCTCCCGCCTTCATCAAGCCTTTCCATTTATGAGTATTTATGTCCCGAGACAGGACCAAGTGCTGAGGACCCCGGGGGTCCGACATGGTTCTTTTCTTGTTACAGGATTTACATCATATATTCTGGCAAATCCAAGGGTTTGCCCCGTCCTGAGCACTGACGCAGGGAGGGTTAGGGGGTCAGAGGCTCTGTCTTCTCCTTCTTGCCCCATTGTTTTGGACATTGTTTTTATAACTGCCTGGACACTTCAGGTCCCTTTAAAGCTGATAAGACAGTTTCTTTTGGGGGAAGGGGATCAAATATACTCAAATAGAAAAAATGAGATGGGGTTCACCTTTTGGATATTTCCTATACTCCGGGGCGATCTGTGTGGTTCTAGAAGTCACAGGACTTTCTAGAAGTTCTAGTGATGGGACCCAAAGCAAGTTGCACCTCCAGGTGTTTTTACTGAGGCCGCCGTGAAGGATTCGGAACCGTTTAAACCATGGAGTATTTCTCACAGCCTCGTTCATGAGAGGGAAAAATTGGAGACCAGATAAACTCAGGTATGGGGGAAATTAGGTTCCCTCTGGGCAGTTTGGTGCCATACCACCGTTAAAAATTACAGTGCAGAAAAAAATTTAATGCTATACCTGTACAGTGCTATTTGGCTTTTAAATAAGTGTGTGGAGAAAAGTCAGGTGGACTTCACCTGTGCAGTCCATGTTGGTTATCTTAGGGGGTGAGGGGAGGGAGAGGCAGTTCCACTTGCTTCTTTTTGTGCACGTATGTGTCTACTTTTTAAATTTTCTATAATAAAATAACTTATCATAAGAAGGAAAGTGACTACTTGTTTCATATAAAGTCCCAGCAGATTCTGAGAGCCAACCCTCCTCCCCTAGTGACAGGTAGAACCCTGTCTATGGCTGCGGCACAAGGCTTCTCTGAGGGTCTGCGCCCACGTGCCTGGGGTCTGCCTCCTGGGCCCAAGTGTGTGCCTAGGGGGAGGGGTGGGAAGACCACCCACTCCTCATGCAGAAGGTTTACTTGTGGTGGCCTCCTGCTGGCTAGAGGTGGCCTGAGCAGCGCTGGGATCCAAAGCTTACCTCAGTGCAGACTGATTTGATTTCATTATTATTTTCTGCTCCAGTTTTCCCTGGACATCTGGTCTCTCTGAGAACAGAAAGGGGAATAAAGGTTGGGTATCTAAGAGGCATGGCCATTCCAGACCTGGGCCTGGGAGGCTTTCCTAGATGGGAGCCCCAGAGTTTAGAGCATACACCTGTCACCCTATTTTAAAGTGATGCAAGGTGCCTGAGGCTCAGGGGTGATGTCACCCTTTGGCAGAACTGCAGGTGACCTTCCATAGACACGTGCCTGCTGATCTCAGGCAGGTGTGGCTTCTGCTGATGACCCAGGTGACCTTGGACAGGTCAGTTAGATACTGAGAGTCTTATTTTCACACCTGTCAAAATGGAGCGTTTCAGTGAGAAATTGAATAAGACCTCACTGCTGTGATTTTTGTGGGTGCACATGTCTTATACTGGCATTTTATTGGGATAAGACTCATTGTGTTGGTGAGTCCCAGGACTGATCAGAGAAGACTTTTCCTAATGTTTTGTCAGGGTTCTTTGTGCCCAGTGCTGCGTCCTCTTCCCTGTCTTCCCCTGGGTTCTTATCTGTTGTCAGAGGACAGTGTGGACATCAGAGTCAGGGCTCCCTGGGCACAATAGCCCGTCATACGGACCACCCAAATGTCTCAGGAGATAAGCTTTTGTCTGTGGGCTGCTAGGATCAAGTGCTGTGCCCCTGTGACACTCTGGGTCCGTGTCAGTATCCCTTTGGGTAGCTGAAGATGCTAGGGGACTGGAGCACCCTGCTGGTGGGGACAGAGCTGAGATGTGACTGGGCTTCCCGCTTCCAGGTCCTTTCCTGGGGCCTCCCTGCTGTGTCCACTAGTGGCCTCTGCAGAAAGGTGAGGTGGTGGCGACAAGTTGGGGATGCTGATTTGTGTGGTGGTTGGGGGTGAGGGGGATGAGGTTGAGTTCCATAGAAGTAACAAACCGTTCGAGGCTCCTGAGTGGCAGAAAACTGTGATGGTGAGTGGGTTTTTGATAATGTGAGTTTCAGAAATGGCAAAGAAGTTCAGGTATTGGGGAGAATGAGAAGATGAAAAGGAGGATGAATTGGGGAGTGGCCACTTGAGGCTGTTCAAGCTATTTGGGGTGAGAAGGACCCGTCCCTGATAGAAGTCTCTGACCAGCTCCATTCTGGGTGCACATGCCAGCGTCATTGTCGGTGGCCCCTTGCGGTGGCTCGCACTTGACCACAGGAATGGGCAGAGGCTGAAGATGAGCGTGCTCGGCTTGGCTTTTCTCTTCTCTCCCCCCCTTTATTTCCTGCAGGATCTGAGGGTAAGCTTTTACCAGCACCTCCAGGGAGAACGGTAAGGGGAGGAGCTGGGCCCACACAATTGTGTATTTTAAAATAAATCTTTAAAAAGAGAGATGAGATCATTTTCTTTAAGGAAAGGAGGTAAGCAGGAGAAAAGGAAAGCTGCCGTGATACCGCATTGTCCCGCATGGTGGGAGTCCTTGGAAGACGTCTCATTAGTGTTATTTGCTGACCGCCGTAACTTTTTGAAAGGTCTGCAAACTTCACCTGAGGAGAAGGAGTGGGAAGAAGAATCCTTGAGGAACTCTGACCCCTTGTTACCCGGGATGGTTCTATCTCTTAGAGCTTCAGATCTGGGGAGGAGCTGGGCAGAGGGAGCCGGGGGCACAGGTGGCCGCGCCTGTCTTGGCGGTTACGTGGCACAGGTGCCAGCGGGTGCCGGTCCTCACGAGTTCCCTGTTTGTCTCAGCACTGTTTATTGCTTCAGCTTCGGGAGACATGGTGCTGTTGGTGCCATCTTTCATCTGCTGCCCTGGCCTCCGTTGACCATCTCAATGGTGGTTATGTGACGTGCCAGTAAAAGTTAATGTGCGTTGAGGAGTCCCACGTGCCAGGCCCAGAGTCGAGCCCTGCACGGACAGCGTCCCGCTCACTCCTCCGAGGCTCTGTCCAACCGGCGTCCTCTCAAGTGCTGAGATGGAGGCTTCTGGAGGGCAGTGACTGTAAGTGTTTAGCAAACACTTTCTGGGAAAAAGCCCTGTCTTGGGGTGTTTCTCAATTTCCGTGGTATAAATCGCTGATTTCAGCCCCGCCACCCGACGCCTGAGAATCTGGAGCTGGGGGTGGTGTGCACACTTGGTCCCCGGGGCCTGCCAGGCTGCTGCCATCAAGGCGGCTTCTGTGCTTGCTTGTGCCTGACGTGTCCACCCACCTGGCCCCCTGCCCTGTGTTCCCCTTCACTTACTCTTCCTGCTGCCTCCACTCATCTTTGTTAAACACACAGTTGGGATCCTGTCACTCCCCTGTCCAGAAACCTGTGCGGGGCTCCTGCAGAAGCAGCATTAATTCATCCTCTAGCCCCTGAACTTCATGAGCTGTGGCCCGAGCCCTGCCCCTCCGCATCGCACCCCCCGGCCTCCACACAGAGCGTGCCTCTTCCATTCCTCCACCCAGACTATGCTCTAGGGAATTGCTCCCCTCTGCCCCCGGGCCCCCACTCTGTGTCAGACACCCCCCGTCCTCCTGGCCTCTCCTAAGAACTGACGAGCGCCCCGAGTGGTGGTGTTTCTGCAGCTGGAGGTGAGCTCTGCCTCCTCGCTGCTGGCATTGCCTTCCCTCCTTTCATGGACCTTGCATGTTCGTTTATCCTCCACCTTCAGGACAGGATTCTTACCGTTCAGTTCAGTTCAGCCTCATCCCTCCTCCCCGTCACTCTCACCATCTCCCTGTAGTGCCTGCAACAGGCCTGGCCCTCCTGGGAACCTGTCTGCAGGCATGGACGTGAGGGTAGGCAGGAAGGTGTCTGAGCAGGTCGGAGGCACAGGAAATGAGCTCTGAAGGACTTGCTTCCTGGGCCGGGTGGTGCACACCTGTTGCTGAATGTTCTGTGTGTCCCTGCATCAGGGGACGACCTCCAGTGGACATGAGTTGAAGGCACTGAGCCTGTGTGGGAGGGACGGGGGTGCTTTATCAGATGAGAGCTTGTGAAATTATTTTTCAGCCCTGCCACTTGTAGTTTTCTTGTCTTTTTGTCTAGAAGTTGGAAGTTGGTCCTATTATGAGCTTGTTGGGCCCTGAGTCGGAGGGGCACCCTGAGTAGCCCAGGACCGGGCCGTTGTCCATCCCCGCCGGCTGCTCCTTCACCTGCAGGACCGAGAGGCAGAGCACATGGCAGTTTTCCCAAGCCTAGTTCTGACTGGACTCTGCTCATGGCCCTCGCTCTGAGAGCCCAGCCGCTCTGGGGCTCCCATGAACACACCTGGGCACGGTCAGAACCCCAGCTCCAGTGCCGCCCTCCGTGTGTCTGCAGAACTGGCAGCTGAAAGCCCCGCCAGCCTAGCTCTATTTAGAGCCCTGCTGAGAGGCTGCCTGGAGCAGGGGCTCGTGGATGGCTGCTGGGTGGCTGTGAGGGCACGGCACGGCTCTGCCAGTGTGGGGGCCTACTAGAGCCCTGTCTGCTTGTTCTTCCCAGGTCCCCAGTCCTGGCTGAGTTCCACTTTAAGGCTGCTCTGCACCACACAATTCAGTCACAATTCATTGTAAAGCACAGGCCCTGCTGTGCCCTTGTTGGGGCGGGGAAGGTGTCATGTGAGCCAGGTGACCCTCTCAGTGCCCTCTGGGCAGCCCCTTCGCCCATTGAGGCCAGCCAGCTGGGCTGTCTTTGGACCCTCCCTCCACTCTGCTGTGCTCTGGGCCCGCTGGCTGCAGGGCCAGGACCTGCCTCTGTAGCTCTTGTTTGTCAGTGACTGGGTCTCTAACCTCTTCAGTGGCTTTGCTGCCCTCATCCCGGCCCTGATGTGCCTCATGGGTAGGACCCTGTGTCTGTCTGCTTGGGACTTGGTGGGGGCTGTCCTCAGTGGTGTGCCCAGGCTCTGGGGGCTGGCCTCAGGGCTCTCTCAGGGTAGGACAGGCTGATAGGACAGGACAAGGCTGCAGGACACACTTGAGAGTGGACTCGGTGCACAGAGCCTCTCCTGCCGCAGAGACCTTTCAGGCTGCCTGGGGACGGCCGACATCAACACACACAGTGACAGGTGTTCTCTGCCTTCAGCCGGAAGCCGCTGCCCCTAGAGCTGGCCTTGGTGCCTTGCTAACCTGTGGATGGTGCTTCCCGTCTGGCCCTTACCTGCAATTGAGGGCATTCCTCTTGGGAGTATTTTGGGGAGAGCTGGATTCCCAGGGTTTTTTATCACTGTGAAGAAGTAGGGAATGAATTGGCTATCCCCAAGGTGCCACAGCCCACCCCCCTGCTGCCCACCAGCCTGCTGCCCTCCTGGCCACTCTTCCTCGTCCTTCCTTATTTGTAAATGCCGGAGTTGGGTTGGTCTGGGAGCGGAGACTAGAACCTTCTCTCTGTGGGCAGGGCTGATAAGGGTTTTAGTGCTTCTCTGGCATCTTGGTCCCTACAGGGGTCCTGGGAGGCTGGCGCCGTGTACCCATTTCACAGAGGTGGAAACCAGTACTCAGCAGAGTTCAGAGTCCTGTCTCGCATCTCGTAGTCTGAGAACTGTGGCTGGTGAAGGGCCAGATGGTTCTGTTTTGACCTCACCCTCACTGATCCGTCTGCCTCCACCTTCCATCCCCTTTGTGTCCATCCTGGAAAGAGATCTAACATGTGGCCTTCTGTGGAGCAGGTGTCCCCAGTCCGGTGACAGTGCTGTGGGGGTCTCCCAACCTCCTCTCCCTGTGGTCTTTCCTGTGTGAAGAAATGTTTTTTTTAGGAAACAATTGATAAAAATGAAGGAACATAGGTGCATGAAGGACATCATTATAAGAATGACGACAAATCCCCGTCACTGTGAGGGTGGTGACTAACCGTGTCACTGAGAGGTGCAGTTGAACAGCTGCTGAGGGCGGGCCTGGTGCTGAGGACAGGAGGCCTGTGGTCTGGGCCCTCCACCCCTCCTTTCCCAGCTCCCAGCACTAAGTGACCGATTAAACCCAACCTCAGGCAGTTCGGGGGGCCTTTGAAGTCCTCATGTCACCTAGATCTGGCCGGGAGTATCCAGCCTAGATCTCCCTTTTTGTTTTGGCCTCCAGGAAACTCGGAACCGGTCGAGCGCCTGATTCTGTAATGAACGAGGCTTTTCTGCGTGCCTCTTTCTTTCTCCCCGGCTGGCCATGCTGTCTTTGACCCTGTTTTTGTGTGTTAGTTTCTTAGTTCAGTTTTTGTTTTGAAACTTTTATTTAATTGTATTAAATAGATTTGATGAGTTGTCTCCAATTCTATTTGGAATGAGGTGGAACAAAAATGAGCTAAGGAAGGAAGTGGTAAAGGAGGAAAGTGGGGGGCGGGGAGAAGGACAGAGGGAAAGTGGGAGTGAGGGAGGGAGGAAGCTGGCTGGGTGGGCACCAGGCGCCCGTTGTCTGGGGTACAGGCACTCCCCGCAGGGTTTTTCTCCCAGGGGAACTTTTGAGAAGCTGCCTCTATGCCTGGGATTTCTGCACCCTGTGGAGGGCGGGTCTCCTTGGAGGCTGGGTCTGGGCTGGTCCCCAGGAAGGCACAGCCAGCTCAGCTTCCTGATCATACAACTCTCCCGGAGAGTGCAGCTCCTGTTCCCATCCCGCAGGCCCTTGGCAGGCTGGCCCTCAGCCGGGGGGCAGACGACGCCATCCTGCGAGCTACGTGCATGCATGTCCTCACCTAGGGGCCCGGTGCACCTGCCCGCTGCTCCTGGCTCTGATCCTGGAGACTCCCACGCTCACTGGGGCGCTGCCACCTGTCGAGCTGATTTGCTGCCTCCCTGTGCCCAGGGCTGCCAGGACGTTAGCATGAAGAGGGGTGCCTTTGACTGCAAAGCAGGGGAAGGAGCCATACAGTAGGAGGAGCTGCTTCTGGAAGGGAGAAGCAGCCCCCAGCCGCCAGCAACAGCAGCCCTGCTCAGGCCCAGCACAGTAAGTTCCCGACTCCCCGGGATGTGCCCTCTCACTGGCTGGCACGGAGCACTTTGTCCCTAGCTGCCCTCCTCTGCTGGCCTCTGCACTGGTTGCTTTGCAGCTAAGCGACATTCCAAGTTACATTTACCCTGTGCTTGGATGCTGCCGATACATGATGGTACCTCACGCTGCTTCTGAGGACTGTCTGCCCTGCCTGCCCCTTCTTAGGAGTTTATTTTGTGATAGTAAAGGGGAGCATCAGACTTTATTGTAAGGACACATGTCTGTTCCCCGTCACTGCTTCTGTCCCCCCGTTTGCTTTTTTTCCTCCATCGTCTCCTTCCATATGGCTCCAAAGCAGTCCCAGCTCCTGCTAGGGAGGCAGGATTTTGCAAATATTTGGTTACTAATAAACAGATGTAATCACAGTCTGAACCAGACATTGTTTTTCATAGTTGACCACTGACAGCAAAATGACACTATTTTAGGTTCCCAACCTCTGACAGCTGGTCAGGTGTATTTCATCGGGCAATTCCGATAATCTCCCTGATGATCGCTGCTCATGTTTAAGGAAAAATATCACGCTTAGCAATATTTATAATTAACTTGTTTTTAGTATTCTGGTTTGGGAAGGGAAGAATGTCTTATGAGCAGTGTGACTTTGGGAAAATTGCTTACCCTCTCTGAGCCTTGCCCTTCCTGATGTTAAATGGACACTGTGGTCACAGCTAGTATTGTGAGGAAAATACATTTCAGGGTCCTGACACAGGGCTGGTACACAAATAAAATGATGGAATAAGCAGCTAATATTTATTTAGCACCATTCCAAGCCCTTTACATGTGTCTCTTTAGTTAATCCTGCCAGCATTGCCATCATTCTTTCTCTAATCCAGATGAAGAAACTGAGTCACAGAGAGGGTGAATAAATTTCCAAGGTCACACCGCTAGTCCAGCGATAGACCTGCTTCAAACCCAGGCGTTAGTACTCTTAAGCATGTGCACTGTGCCCCTAAGACCTGCATGCCGGGTGGTAGGGAATAAATGAAGGAATGAACAAATGAATGCCTCTAGGTTTGTCAACTGAATGTGTTTGGTTTTGAAAAAGGTTTTAAATGTATTTATTTTCTCCACTTGCCTGGAGGAAACAAAAGCAGAAATGTGCAGAGGTGTCCCAGCCCAGTCCCTTTAATTGCCCACAGCTCAGCAGCTGTGATCTGTGTGCCGCGTCACCAGGCCCTAGGCAGCCCTGCTTCCTTGTGGACTTGGCAGTGGCTTTTGTTCTGTTTTACAGAGCTGTTTACACTGAGGGCTTTCAATGCCAGTAAAGGTAAGGGCACCAGAACAACCACAGGCCTTGGTGACACCTGGGGAAGCTGGGATTCTGCACACTCAGGCCTTGCTGAGGTCCTAGCCTGCTAGCCCCAGAAGGGCTTCCTTTATTTACCCTTCACCAGGAGCCAATGAGGATGAGGGGAGGTGGGAAGTGGTTCCTGTTTGTTGAGTCTGCTCTGGCTTAGAGATCGTGGGCGAATGGGAGCAGGGCCAGTGTTGGTTGGTCCAGCGTTGGCTAACCTGGGCTGGAGCCAGCATCCTGCTTCCATGCCAGGGGTGAGGGACCTCCGGGCAAGGGGGATACACACACTGCTCCAGGTTCCTCATCGAGGGGTGCTAAGGAGACTGCTTCTCAAAGAGTCGTCTCAGTGAGTTACAGGAGAAAGCGTTTGCAAAGACACGTGTTACTATGGCCAGTACCTGGATAGGATTCTGATCCCAGCTCAGTCAGAAAGAAAGCCCCAAAATTTATAGCCATGGGTATCCAAACCACACTGCCAGCACTCACTGAGCTGACTCAAGTCCACGCTTAATCATGTCTCCATTCAGTGTGGATGTTTTTGTACCTAAGCACCCAGTTTCCTTTATTCCACACATTTCATCCTGCTCTGGGTAAGTTTTTTAAAGTCACTTGGGTGCATTGACTTTGGCGGTCCTAAAGTAAAAGCAGTATCCTCATGCCTTTTAAAATGGCCAGATGTGCCTTTGACACTTTGGGGTTAGAGGTACATTTCTTCCTTTCTTCATCCTGCAGACTGATGTGTTCCGTGGCTGCTGCTTCCAGGGAGTTGCATGTGGGAGCTGGACCAGCAGCCCCCAGCCTGATCTGAATGTTGGGCATGTGGAACTCAGGCAGGAGTCCCCACAATCAGTCACTTCTGCACCATCTCAGAAGGTGTAGTACAGAAGACTGAGGGGGACAGGAGCACATACATGGGGCTATGATTTAGGTGCAGCAGGCAATGAGGCACCACTTTGCTGGGAGATGCTGTCTGAGCTGAGAGCTTAAGGGGTCGTGGGAGTTAAGTAGATGAGCTTGGATCTGTGCGTACAGAGTGGTGGTACATGCGGAGGCCCTGGGCACGAGGAGTGGCATATGGCAGGCAGGAAAGGGGAGTTTGAGGGCACGCCAGGAGGCAGGGGCCAGCTCACACAGGCCCGGACCTGCCCTTCACCCCATCACTGTGGGATGCTAGTGAAGGACTCTCCATTGGGAGCTTCGCACCAGTGTTAGGCGCACTGCGTAGGCATGGCTTACTGCAGGCCAGCTGTCCTCTCCTGACTGCCTCCCCTGCAGGGTACACACCCCACAGCAGGCCCACAGAGCATGTGACACATACCATGTCTGCAGGAGGGAGCACCCCCTTCCCCCCTGCACCCACTGAGCAAGCACTTCCAGGCACTTGCCCTGCCTTCTCTTTTTCCTGTGAAGCTGACAGAGTCCCAGAGAATGTATCGTAGGTGCCAAGGCTGCATATACTCACACCAGGCCCTGTTGTGAGGGTGTGACAGGCCTGTGCTGCCTTTATTTCCACAGTGAACATGTTAGTGAGGCTGCTATTAATGACTATCTCATTTTGTGGATGAGGAGCCTGAGGTACCAAGAGTGAGGTGCCTGCCTGTGATCAGCTGCTGGTAAGTGGTGGGATGCAGGTGCAGACCCCCCCTACATCCCCAAGTCGCAGGCCTCCCACCACTTTACTCTCCTGCCTTTTGTGCACCAGGTGGCCCCGGTCTCTGGGGCTGGGAACCTGTGGGGCGTTTGATTTCTGGAGGGATGCCACTGTGTTCTAGGTCACTGAGGGGCAGGGGGCAGCTGACCTTGGCCATGTGTCTGCAGACCCTCGGATCAGGTGGCCCTGCACTGGTGGCCTTCAGAGTTGGCTGGGACTCTGTGGGGCCCCTGGAGGGTGGGTGTAGGTGAATGGCATGGGTGGTCTGGCCTGCCCCGCTGCCCACCTGCATTACCACCATGGCATACTTCGAATACCTTCTGCAGGTGGTCCTCTGGGTGCAGTGTGAATGGTCCCACTTAGGGCCACCAGGACGAGCTACTGTATTGTTCTTGCGTTAGATTTGTTTGAAGGGTAGCTTTTCACAGAAGCCTATAGGAAGCACGTGGTATCTGCTCTTAGATGGTTATTGGAAACCCAGAACATCCGTTGAGACACTCACCATTGACTCTTTTTCCGCTTGGTCGCTGGTAGCTGTAGGTGTGATGACAGTGCCCTGGCTGAAAGGTCATATGGGTACCTTTTCTGTGAAATGAAGATAGTAGACAGCCTGTATCACTTTTTGTGTGTTAGGGTGAGATTTTCAGGGTGTTTGTCTCGAGCAATGTATTCCTGGTCTTTCACAAAGTAATGAAACAACATGTCCACTGGTAACACTTGACATCCCTCTGGGGAAGCGTGGGTTTGGGTCTGGGTTCAAGGCAGTGCAGGATGTTTGCCGTGAAGGTTTTGGAGTCATCCTGGTGTCGCTCCAGCCCCAGCTGCTGGGCCACACTGGGAGGGTTTAGGCCTGTCGTGCTGTGTGAGGAGTGTGTCCTGCTCCCTGTGGGGCTCAGGGCAGGTGGCTGCTGGGATCCCCCAGCCCCAGAGACATTGGCTTTGAGCTGCTTCTGCCTGGACAGCACTCACCTCTCTGAGCTCCTGGTGCTATCACCGTCGTCCTGTGGCGACCCGCATCCCTTCATTCCACCCTCACAGTTGCAAACGCTGAACAATGGCTGCCCCAGCACAGGGAGCAACTGTGCAGTTAGCATGATGTCGGCGACAAAGTGCAGCATGAGGCAAGGTGACGACCCACCGTGAGCACGGCTGCCTTGTCATAAGCCTCAGGCGGGCACTGGACATTTTTATCTGCATCCTGTGACTGCCCTCACAAGGGGGGACAGCATTGTTCCATACCACAGGTGGACCCACCAAGGGTCATAAATGCCCTGGCCCCAGAGTCTGCACCTGGCAGGTGGTGGGACATATAATCATGCCCGGGTCTGCCTGCTGGGCTCTGGGCAGCTGACCTTTGCCATGTGTCCACAGGGCTGTCTCCAGGTAGAAACTTTTGATTTGCCAAAATGATCAGTTGAGAAGGACGTAAGTCAAAACAAAACCGAATTCTCACCAGAGTTGGGGTATCTTTGATTACAAACTTGCCACAAAATTAACCTGCTCTCGGGTGGGGGCTCCCAGATCCTCACTTACAGAGGCGTGAATTGAAGGCGTTGGGACCCACCCACCCAGGGGTTGAGAAAGTCTCCCCAGGGCTTTGTGAACTTCCTGGGAAGTTCTGTTGCAGAGGGGATGGAGCCCTCCTCCTTCACCCCTTGCCCCCGGGGCCTCCCATACCCCGCCATGGGTACTTTTGGTGCGCGTGTGCACTGCTTGCTCCTGCCAGATGGTGGGTGGCCAGTTGATGGCGCAGCTCTAGTGAACACTGCTTTGGAAATGTTCTTTGGAAGTCAGCCTGGGAAATTCCCAGTGACCTTTTCATTCCCAGGAGTCCCTGGTTCCCTCCTCCTTCCTGCATTACCCAGATGTGCTCCCCCTACCTCAGCCAGCTGCCAAGCTCGGAGAGAGATTGAACCCCAGGCCTCCTCAGAGAGAAGCTCTAGTTCACAGTGGGAAACGATGTGTTCGTAGAGATGTTTGCAGTGGTGTCACCGAGCAGTCAGCTGCCCGCGGGTCTTAGTGAATGGCGAGCTGCAGGACGGCCCGGCAGGAGGAGGAAGGCTAGTGTAGGGCGCCCCAGGGGGCACCTTGGGGCCACGTGCTGTAGGGTCACTGTGCCCGGCAGGCCTTCCCTCAAATATGTGCCTGGATTGCTAACCCCAGGGTGAAGGAGGGATGACAGCACCGTCCTGGAAAGAGGAGGGAGAAAAGGCTGATGCAGGTGGAGGGCCTTTACCAAGCTGCAAAGTGCGGGAACCTGAACCTGGGCCCAGACAGCCTAACATGGAGCTCAAAGGCTTTGCTGGAGGTTCGTCTAGCTTCTCCCAAGAAAGGGGGTCTTCACTTCCCTGCCGGCCCGTTTTCGTCCCCCCCACCCCCTGCGTGTAACATACTACCAAGTGTCTGTTTCAATATAGTGAAACGTGTGTCGGTGCATGAAATCTCACGGTTGCCAAGTGGTCACTGTCCTTGTAGAGAGATGGTCATATGAGTTTGTATGCTGTGGCTGCAAAATTGCTATTGCTTTGATGGTTTCAAAGAAAAAAATACAATCTCCTTAGCAAAATAAACCAATAGTAATAATTTCCAAAAATATGCTGAGCAAGAGAGCCCCTCTGGGCAGCTCATCTAATTCTCTATATGAGGAACACTCTTTACTTGTCACTCACGGACTCAAGGAGCCCAGGGCGGATGGCCTCCAAGAGCTGGGTCCACAGCTATCATTTTACCAGAAGGGACAACCAGGAAGGTTAGTGACCTCAAGGAGCCTGCTGGGCCACTTCGTCACAGGCCAGGATGACCTCCCAGGCTCTCCAGGAGGAAACGCCTCTGAGGAGCGGGGAGCCTGGGACAGGGCTGTCTTTGTGGGTTTACCTTTGCTGGTTTAACCTTAACCACACATTCTGCCTGTGCCTTGTCCCTTTTCCCTTCTTTTCTCTTAGCGCCTTTGGGAGTTTAAGGCTGAGATAAGTACGTGCCAACAGGGACACAGGTGAGGGAGGTGCGGGCTCAGCAGGGGCTGGGTGGGACATGTTGCTGCCTGGATTTTTCACTCTGGAAAATGGGAGGGGACAAGGGAGGTTCCTTGTGCTCCTGTGTCACGGGAACTCTGCTCAAGAAGGACTTGGATTTGATCGCCCTTTGTGATGGGTCTGTACAGGACAGCACAGCTCGGGAAGGCTTCCCAGGATGTGAGTGGGTGGCAGTCCTTTTGCACAGCCCCGGGAGAAAGTGAGTTTGCAACACACATCTGCAGGACTGGTGTCTTTCCAGTACAAGTAGAGAGGGGTTTTTCTAAAACCGCCGTATGAGGTTAGGATTCAGGGTGTCTCAGGAGCCAGGGCCCTTCTTTAACAAACCGTAGCCAGCTTGTTTTCTCAGTCATCCTTAAGTCCTGAAATGTGCCATGTTGTACAAAGAGGGGATTACATCCCTGCCTCCCAAGTGTAGGTATACTCGGCTCTGAGTCACCTCTTGACAAGCACAGAGTTTCTGAGACTTTCGGTAGCCCTTGAAGTTCTGCATGGTTCTGGCTGTCATCTCAGTTCACAGCAGAGCAGCTGAGTGTTGGGCTCTGTCCCAGTGTATCAAGGGGCCTGTCTTGGGCATAGACTCCACTTCATTCCAGATTTAGACCTTAACCAACTCAGGGAGATTTCAGGGCTCTTCAGATCTCAGAAGGGGTTTGGAGGTGATGGATCAGCTGCAGTTTCTGTCTCTAGTACAGGCAGACTCTTTTTTATTTTTATTATTTATTTATTTATTTATTTAGTTTTTTTTTAAAAATACATGTATTTTATTATTCTTCATTACATTATTTCCCCTCCCCCTGCACCCCCCAGTGGTAAGACAGAATTTATTTACAGAAAAGAATACAGAAAACACTAAAGCTCCTGGTAGAGGGAGAGAATTCAAGTGAGGAGAGAGAAGCTCTCTCCGTTTCTCTCCTGGTCTTTCCCCGTCTCCTCCTTTAGGCCTTTAGTCTCAGGGTATATATAGGTGTATGGGTTCCTTGGCCAGGAAACGAATGAATACAGTCCCTTTCGCCAGGGGCGAGGTGAATGAGTGTATCAATGAATGGATACAGTCCATTCATGGAATTGAGGCCTAGGAAATTCACAAGAAATTGACCTAGGCATAGGAAATGGGTGTTCCACGTTTAGTCCTAAGTGTAAAGTGTACAGGCAGACTCTTAACGTCATTCATGGTTGAACATCTGATTCGGAGCAGACCTGGCCGGATGGGTTATAGCCCACCTGACAGCCAGGAGGTTGGAAGGCGTCCAGAGCTTTGGTGTCAGCAGATGCTACTGCAGCTGAATCGTGGGACTCTAGATACATTTCTTACCAACCTACAAAATAGGGAAGGCTGCTCACTAGAGGTTTCCCAACCTGCAAAATAGGGATGGGGAAGGCTGCTCACTAGGGTTTCTGCCAGGCCCTGTGACAGGCTGTCTGCTGACGGGCATGGAAGCTGCTGAGCATCACGCTGGCTTTGGGGGTGGCCAGGCCTGGAAAGAGGCATGTGGTGGACACCAGCTGGTCTGGGGTGGGGATGCAAGTGGGGGCGGAGCTCTCTGTGACCTTGGAGGGTGGCCCTGAGATGCTGTGGTTCATCACCCCAGTTTTAAGTGAGTGCAGACTCACATAGCAAGTTGGCCATGTGAGGCGGCCGGGTGAGTCCCTCCATTCTGCCCCTGCTTCCCTGTGCAGAGGTTAAGGAAGGAGCTCCTGGGCAACTCTGGGGCATCTCACATGAAGCCTGTCTTTCTGAGCACTTCAGATAAGCGACTTGTGCAATTCTACACGCTCTCGCCTTTTTACCATTTCAAGGGTTGGGGCCTCCATGCGGTGATGTCACAGGCTACTGTGTCCTCTTGTGAGCCTGTTGTCAGCGGATGCAATCTGCGTGATTTCAGGTTTCGAGCAAGTGATATTTTATCAAGGTGTGTAATGCTGAGTCAGACTGAGGAAGTATTGAAAGGACAACAGTCTGTGTGTCTGTCTGTGGCAGAGGAAGTGGGGCCTGGGTTCCCTCAGGAAAAGCAATTCTTCCTGTATCCTGAGACCCTCACTCCTCCCCACAGGCCACAGGGCCCTGCTCACAGGAGGGCAACTCCACACTGCTTCTGTGGGCACACAGTGTGGAATTAAATGTTTTGCCGGGTCACTGTCAGAATGCTGTGTATCTGTCGAGTTATGTGACAGTATGATCTTGGGAAAACGGAAAGCATGTCTCAGGTCCTGTAACTACAGAACAGAACGGGGATTAGGCCAGTGTGTTCCCACGTTGCTGGGTTCCGGACGCATGGTCTGGACAGGGTCAGATCGCGAGTGTTTCTGTAGCACCCAGCCCCTGGAAGCTCTGACCCTCAGAGGCTGCCTGAACGGTGGGAGTATTGAAGACTTTTGGAAATGAGTGGGACTCTCTTTTTAAGCTAAGAGTCTCTCTGAAATGGGATTTGCTCTATTAGGACCGTATCTGTGCTGCTTTAATTTTAGTCTTACGAGTACAGATTGCATGAATTAGCCTAGATAGGTTTTCAGTGTATCATTTTCTTGCCGGGATAGTGACCCGGAAAGACATTTAATTCTAAGCTGTGTGCCCACATGAGAGTGTGGAGTTGCTCTCCTGTGAGCAGGGCCCTGAGGCCTGGGGTGGGGAGTGAGGGTCTCAGGTTTTCATGAGTTCACTTCTGTGCATTTAGTATGGCCCTGGGGTAGCTGTATTCTGAATGATTCTTTTATACACAGTAACAATTTATCCTCTGAAATATTGAATCAGTCACCAATACTTTTTTTTTTTTTTTTTAAAGAGAAAGAGTCTCACTTTACTGCCCTTGGTAGAGTGCTGTCTTGTCACAGCTCACAGCAACCTCCAACTCCTGGGCATAGACAATTCTCTTGCCTCAGCCTCCTGAGTAGCTGGGACTACAGATGTCCGCCACAACGCCTGGCTAATTTCTATTGAATAGGATCTTAAAAAATGAGTAGATATAACTGAGAATTCCTGAGAGTCATCCATTAATTGTTTCAACTAGGTAACAACAGCAGTGACAATAACAGCAGCTCATGCTGACTGAGTGCCTTCTGAGTCCCAGAGCTTCTGCCCATCTTGCCCTGACTTGGAGGGGGGTGTCTTGTCTCCATATAGAAGCCCCTCTTGCTGCTGGTTGATAGAATTGTGTCATTTGGTGACTTAAAACACATGATATGTGTATATTGAGCTCCCTCTGAACCAGGAGGGACCATTTATAATTGAACTGTGGAACAGCTGTCCCTGTTCCTTCTCAGTGGGGAATGGGCCATGTGCACAGGCAGGGAAGGAAATTTGAACATAACCCTTGTGTTGTTACTTACAGGCCCCGAGGAGCCCCAAGCCGTCCACGTCTCTCTGTTGTGACAAACCGTCGAGGTGAGTGTCCGTGTGGTTAACACTTCCCTGTACCTCTGGCTGTGGGTCAGATCTCCACTGAGGAACCTTGGACATGGTGTTATTTTATTCTGTAGTAATCTTAATTTCTTCTGTGACTTCATACAGTAATAATCAAAGGTGATACATACCAGATTTTATGTGCATTTCTAACTGTCATCTTAAGCATTGGAAGTCCAATTTCTGAAACATGTGTGGCTGCCTTTCAGTAAACAATTCCATTTGCGGTGGCCTGATTGTATAAGTGTAACTCTTAGCAGGGGTGGGGGGTGGAGGGGGTGGGAGGGGGTGTTCCAGAGTTGAGTAGAGCGCACTGGAGCCTTTGAGCAGCTGCCTGGAGGGGCCGCCTCCAGCCAACATCCAAAATGCACTTCCTCCTAGCTGCCCCGTGCTGGCCTGAACTCTGATGCAGACCGGCTCCTGCTCTGGGCGCAGCCACAAGGAGCCCTCCTCCTAATGCCCTGCACCCTCATCCTTTCCATCCCAGCCCCTGCATCACTGCTCTGAGCTGCTTTTGCTTTTTGTATATCCTGCTAGTAGCTGTGGTACCAAGTCCTGCCCTGCCAAGGAAATTTAGATTCATGCCCTTGTGGGACCGGGAAATAGTGTAGCGAATGTGTGGTCATTTCCATTCACCAGGTGCTGTGGGTGGACGCCCTCTCTCCCCTAGCTGGGTTTGCTGAGCACCCCTCGCCCTCTCTCGTAGGCTTGCCGTCCTGAGCCCCGCCATGGAGGAGGGCCACGAGCTGGATCTCACCTACATCACGGAGCGCATCATCGCCGTGTCCTTCCCCGCTGGCTGCTCCGAGGAGTCCTACCTGCGCGACCTGCAGGAGGTCACGCGCATGCTCAGGTCCAAGCACGGCGACAACTACCTGGTGAGTGCTGGGGGAATCTCATCGCCCGCGCCCAGGGAAGCTTCGGGCCGGCCCTCTAGGGGGCGCTGTGTGTGCAGCCTGGCGCATCCCTGGCGCCTGGACTCTGGCGGTGACTGCAATGGCGCTGGCCCTGCGCTGCCTTCCTGCCGAGCCCCTGCGGAGCCTCGTGCCTCGCAGGCAGCTGTCCAGATGTGAGACGGCTGCTGCCTCATCCCGACTGAGAGGGTGTCACTCATCAGTAAGGATGGCTCCATGATGCCACGGGACGTGGCCATGGCCTGCACCCCGGTGGGACCCATGTGGCATCCTCGGTATCAAAAGGCAAGCCTGTGACTTTTCTGAACAATTAGGAAGACAAATAAGGCGGATGTCAGAGAAACCAGGGGCTGCCCTGGAGACCAGTAGACAGCTCAACTTTCAAAATGCACTAGTGGTAGAACCTACATTTGAGGAAATTATCTAATAGCCTCTCACCAAGTCTGACCCTCCGCCAGGCACTTTGTTTTCTGTTCCCAGGCCTACTGGCCTGTATAGAGGCCTGTCTCCTTCTCTGTCCAGATCACTGTGGGGTTGAATTACAGCTCCCTGGCACCTTCTCCCCATCTGCCTCCTTCTCTCTTTGGATCCTTGTAGATCCACTCCCATGACTATGATACCGGAATTTCAGGTTTTTGGTCTCGGTGATTTGAAGAATAAATCCGCGGACCACAGATCAGTGGTAAAACAGAATTTATTTACAGAAAAGAATACAAAAACACTAAAGCCCCTGGTAGAGAGAGAGAGAACTCAAGTCGGGAGAGAAAAGCTGTTTTACTCCTGGTCTCTCCCCGTCTGTCCATCCGGGCTCTTTGTCTAGGGGTATATATAGGTGCATGGGTTCCTTGGACAGGAAATGAGTGGACACAGTCCCTTCCACCTTGGCAAGGTGAATGAATGTATCAATGAATGAACCCAGTCCCTTTCAGGGCAAGGTGAATGAATGTATCAATGAATGAACACAGTCCCTTCTGCAGGGCAAGGTGAATGAATGTATTAATGAATGCACACAGTTACTTCCGCTGGGGCAAGGTGAATGAATGTATTAATGAATGGACACAGTCCATTCATGGAATTGAGGCCTAGGAAATTCACATGAAATTGACCTAGGCATAGGAAATGTGGGTTCCTGTTTAGTCCTAAGAGTAAAGTGAAGGAGACACCAAGGCGCAGGTGTCTTCTGGGCAGTTGTCCGGCCCAGTTGTCCGGTCTGTGTGGTTATTGGAGCCTCCGGAGGGGATCGGAGGCTCCCCTGCTTGCCTATCATCCAGCCGGCTGGTTCCTCAGCGGGCTGCCGCACCACACTGCCAAGGTGGAGGCTTAGCTCCGCTGAGTTGTCTGGGAGCCAAATGTCCTGTATCAACTAGACTTGGGGTGGAGGAAGTGTCCCATGTGGCAGAGTGGGAAGTGGCCTCTGTCTGGCTTCACAGCAGCCTTGGCTCAGTCCTCCTGTTCCCTCAAGAGCCGGTGCTGGCTGAGCCTAAGATGCGGTGTGTAAGCTCTGTCTGATGGTCACACTGTCATCAGGATCCTCTCTCCCAGCTTCCTCCCTCCATCTCAGAGGAGGCCTGCTCTGCAGGACCACGGTGCCCTCCTTTGGAAACCACGCGTGGGTTGTTCAGCATGTCCCAGACCTCCTCTCTGGCCATCCTGCTCTTGTCCCCAGGCCTACCTTGTGCAAGGAAACCCTGTCGAAAGTCCCAGGTGGCACCGGGCTGGGTCTGGGGCATTTCTTCCTCTGCTGTGGGGGCTTCTCAGGGTCTGGTTTCTTCCTGCAATGTGGCCAGGTCAGGCCAGGGTCCACTACTTGCTTGGGACCTTTTTGAAAACCTTGATGAAAGACCCGTATGTGTGTGTTGTGCAGGCCTCAGTTAAGGACCCTGGGAAGGCTCATCTCTGTTTTCACTCATCCAGTAATTAGATATAAAAACCAAATGGTCCCCAATCCCACAAGGTTTTATGGATGACGTTCAGGGTGCATGTCTGTTCTTGCTGTAGAAAGGGCAGCTGCACCCAGATGTTCTGATGGGGCTGGGACGGGGACAACATCAAGTAGGCACAGGAGGCACCTGGCTCCGGGTTAACTGAAATGTGGACCCCACATCAGGGCAGGGGCAGCCCCTCCACTTAGGAACAGGCCTCACGGGGCGACCCGGACCAGCCCTGTTCTCCTGGTCCTCACGTCCTGTCTCTGCAGAGAGAAGGGTGTTCAGTTAATTGTTAAGGCCCTTCCTGCTGGAGCATTATTCTTTTCATTTTGTTTTACTTGCGTATTTAGCAAGCAGAAAACAGCTCTGATTTTTCAGTAAAGTTAGGACATGGCTCTTGGCTGGCCATGAACTCAGTCCTTTCCAGGCCTGGCCTGCAGCACCATAGAGTAGGGACCATCCCCAGCAGCTGTACCTCTTGAGTCTGTCTCAGGCAGGTGTGCCTCTTGTCTTCAGCACAGGTGTACTTGACAGGCGCAAGACCAGGGAAAGTATGGTGTGTGTGTGTATACATAGGTACATGTGTATACAGAGGGTGCCAGAAAGTGTGTACACATTTTAAGAAAGGAAAAAACTGTATTAAAATTGTGATATTCAACATACAGCAATAACATTCATTATCTTATGTGTGGTACCTTGTATTTCTTGTAAATGCAAAAGTAAAATGTGAGTATTGCAATTTTAATACCCATTTTTCCTTTCTTAAAATGTGCATACATATTTTTGGCACTCTCTATATTCTATACCCTAGAATATAAGAATAATAGTAAGTCATCAGAATAAAGAATAGTAACATGGAACTTGCCTGTTTTTATGCTAGTTATATAGAATTTATGTAGAGTTTGTGTGTGAAGGATTCAGGATGCCACCTTTATCTTTACTGATTTTGATTTTTGTTCTGTGTTGACACACCTGTCTACATCTTTCAATCTTTACAATAGCCCATACCTCAACGGTAAATAGTGTATAAATATGAAATTGTACTTTCTCCTTTCAGCTCTCGGGTTGATGATATGTCTAAAAACTTTTTTCCCCCCTTCTTTGTAGGTGTTGAACCTTTCAGAAAAGAGATATGACCTTACAAAGCTTAACCCAAAGGTATGGACTTTATCCCTTTATATTCTGAATTTTGTTAAATGTAAGCAATACTCTGCAAAGCGGTTTACCAGTCTCCATAAAGGGTATTAGGAATTAGTCATATCCATTGATTATTTTCTTACATGAAAACTTTTTTTTTAGCTTCAAATAATTATAAATTCATAGGAAGTTGCCAAAACAGTGCAGAAATTTCATGTATTCCACCCTCGGCTCCCCCAAAGGTTAACATTTTGTTAACTAATAGTAAAATATCTACGCAAGAAATGGTTACGGTCCTCAGACCTCAGTGTCACCTCACTCTTTCTGTGTGGGCTTCTGTGCGTGTGTGTCTCTGCCACTTCATCTTGTATGGAGAGTTGTGTAACCACCATGACCCAGATACAGAACACCCCAACACTACAGGGGTCTCTGTCCTGATACCTCATTGTAGCCACCACCACCCACTCCTTCCATAATAATTTCCAGCAGCAAAATTGGGGAGATAATTTTGAAGACTGTGTAAGCATAAGTTATGGAATATAGATATATGTATATATTTTGCAGCCATTAGACTAAAAGAAAAGTAATGTGGTAAATTGCCTATTTAATACTAGTTTAAAAAGTAGAATATAGAATTCATGGCCAGGCTCACTCCTATAATCCTAGCACTTGGGAGGCTGAGGTGGGTGGATCGCCTGAGCTCACAGTTCAAGATCAGCCTGAGCCAGAGCTAGACCTTGTCTCTAAAAATAGCCAGGCATTGTGGCTGGTGCCAGTAGTCCCAGCTACTTGGGAGGCTGAGGGAAAACAATTGCTTAAGCCCAGGAGTTTGAGGTTACTGTGAGCCGATGCCACGGCACTTTACCAAGGGTGGCTAAGTGAGACTCTGTCTCAAAAAAAAAAAAAAAAGGATATAGAATTTACATATAATAGTATCTCAGTTATGCTATATGGACATAGAAACCTGGAGAGTCTCGTCAGAATGTTACAGTGGTTGTCTCTGCTTGCTGGGGTGGGGGTGTGTTTAGTGACTTCCTATTTACTGCAGTTTTCCGAGATTTCCAACCATTTTACACTATGTCTACGACCTTAATAATAAGAGGACCTCTGGATCCTCTCCACTTAGAAAAAGGAAATAAAAGGAAAGAAAGCCCACTACGTGGCCCTGTGACACCCTGGACAAGAGCTTGGAGCTGCTGTCCGTGTGCACAGAGCCGGTGAGGCCTGATCACGTGACAGGGTCTCTTCTGTCCACGCAGCAAACTGAATCGAGGTCTGAAGGTGCTTCCTCCTTCAAAGGCACATTCCTGTCTTTTAAGGAGTTTGCTGTGCTTTGTCTTGATGGTGTCATCTGCACAGCGTATGGGGGAATGGCCAGCTGTGTCCCCAGACTTTGATTTTTAGCTTGAGTGGAGAGATTTGAGCTGCAGCAAAAAGTCCCGTCTGAGATCTCCCTGGGCTTCAGGCCCTCCCCACACAGTCCTGCACCATCAGCCACTCTCCAGAGACCTTTCTAACTTGTCACTCCAGCTGCAGTGGAGCAAGTGAGCCCTGGAAGAAGAGATGTCACGTGTGGATGCGTAACACTATTTTTTTCTGTCCAATGAAGGGGCTGGCTGTGCTGCTCAGAGAGTGGCAGAAGAGAATCACACTGTGTGGTTCTTTATTCCTCAGTAAAGGCGTTGATAATGAGCGAGGTCATCATGAGCTGGCCCAGAGGGCTTCAGGGACTGGGAACTAAGGCTCACCTCTCCCCTTGCAGATCATGGACGTGGGCTGGCCGGAGCTGCACGCGCCGCCCCTGGATAAGATGTGCACCATATGCAAGGCGCAGGAGTCCTGGCTGAACAGCGACCCCCAGCACGTGGTCGTTATCCACTGCAGGGTGAGCGCCCCGCCTCCCAGGCACTTGGGGTCCAGGGGTTCGGGGTCCTGGGAAGTGAGGGCAATGAGATGGAGACCAGTGCTAGTCCTGTGAGGAGCTGGTGGGCCTTGTCTCCACGGGACCTTTCATCTAGTGTGATGTGTTCCCAATGGGTTCAAGTGGGTTTTCCTACTTGCCCTTAAAAACAAACAAACAAACAGAGTTACTGGATTCCCCAAATTTGGCCTTAGAATTTATAGGATTGAGGTCCCCAGATGGTAATGAGAGCAAATCCTTTTGCTTGTATTCATTTTTGTTTCTTGTGGAAAGACATTTTTCAAAAGAGAAAGTCACTTTTTGAATGGACGGCACCAGACTGGCTGTGCCATCTTAGACTGGTAATCAGTTGATGGACTCTTGGTGACGCTGATGCTCTTGCAGTGAGCATTGGTCTTTCCAGAGTGGCTGGTGGCCCAGCCGTGTGGTCGGCGGGCCACCTTCATGTTTCCTCCTTTGCCCTCCTGCGATCTCTCCCTTTAATGCCCTGAGCTGCCTGTGCTGCCCCTGAGTCCTCAGAGGAGACTGGTGTTGAAAGGCTGCCTCCTTCCATGAAGTATTTTATTACATGAGAACAACTTATGCCAGACTCCTTGAGGAATCCTTTGACAAGGGCCATTGCCAGTGAGCAGGGTCACCATCCATCAGTGGGCAGCCCACAATTTTGTACGTTTGACACCACATTCTTTTTTTTTGTTTGTTTACAGATGCAGGTGAATTTATCAAAGATTAGAAATCTTTCTATTACTATGCAGGAAGGGCAAGGACAATTGATGGTAGGATGTAGATTCTTTTTTTTTTTTTATTAAGTCATATACACATAGATCATGAATACACTTGTGCATATGTGGGGTACAATGTGTTGATTTTTTTTTATACAATCTGATGTGCTTACATCAAACCAGTCAACGTAGCTTTCACCTCATTTACTTGATTATAGTGTTAAGACATTTATGTTCTACACTTGACAGATTTGACTTGTACCTTTGCAATATGCTCCATGGGTGTGGTCCCGCCTTTTACCCTCCCTCTATCAAACCTCCCTTCTCCCCTCCCTTCCCTCTCCATTTCTCTCCTTCCTCCCGGGCTATAGTTGTGTTCTATCTTTCATAAGAAAATGTGAGTGAATATAAGTTGGTTTTATAGAAGTACTGAGTACATTGGATACTTTCCCCTCCATTCTTGAGATACTTTACTTAGGAGAATATGTTCCAGGTCCCTCCATGTAAACATAAAAGAGGTAAAGGCTCCATCCTTTTTAAAGGCTGCATAGTATTCCATGGTATACATATACCACAATTTATTAATCCATTCATGGGTTGATAGGCTTCTTGGGCTTCTTCTATAACTTGGATATTATGAAATGAGCTGCAATAAATAATATGGTGCAAATATCTTTTTTGCAAAGTGATTTTTGGTTTTTTGGATATACTCCTAGAAGAGGAATTGCAGGATCCAATGGCAGGTCAATTTTTAGAACGCTGAGTGTTCTCTAAACTTGTTTCCAAAAGGAACGTATAAGTTAGCATTCCCACCAGCAGTGGAGAAGTATTCCCTTTTCTCTACATCCATGCCAACATCTATAGTTTTGGGATTTTTGTGATATAGGCTACTCTTACTGGAGTTAGATGGTATCTCAAAGTGGTTTTGATTTGCATTTCTCTGATGATTAAAGATGATGTGTCTGTAGACCATGTGCCTGTCTTCTTCGGAGAAGGTTCTGTTCAGGTCTCTTGCCCATAGTGAAATGGAATCACTTGTTCTTTTCTTATTAATAAGTTTGAGTTCTCTTGGATTCTGGTTATCAGACCTTTGTCAGAAACATAACCTGCAAATATCCTCTCCCGTTCTGAGGGCAGTCTACTTGCTTTACTTACTGTGTTCTTGGCAGTGTAGAAGCTTTTTAGTTTGATCAGATCCCAGTAATTTATTTTTGGTATTGCTTCAATTGCCCGGGGTATCCTCCTCATAAAGTTTTCTCCCAGGTGAATTTCTTCAAGTGTTTCCCCTGCACTCTTTCCAAGAATCTTTATGGTTTTAGATCTTAGGTTTAAGTCTTTTATCCAGTGAGAGTCAGTTTTTGTTAGAGGTGAAAGTTATGGGTCCAGTTTCAGTCTTTTACAAGTCACTAGCCAATTCACCCAGCACCATTTGTTAAATAGGGAGTCTTTACCCCAGTTTAAGTTTTTGATAGGCTTATCAAAGATAAAATAATGATAAGTGTCTGGATTCATCTCTTGTTTCTCAAAATTCTGTCCCATACATCTACCTCTCTATTTTTGTGCCAGTGCCATGTTGTTTTGATCAGTATAGATTTATAGTATAGTCTGAAGTCTGGTAGTATGATTCCGCCTGATTTGTTTTTATTTCTGAGTAATGTTTTGGTTATTTGAGGTTTTTCTGTTTCCACATAAAATGAAGTACTAGTTTTTCTAGATCTTTAAAGTATGACAGAGGTGCTTTAATGGTGATTGCATTAAATCTGTAGATTGTTTTGGGTAGTATGGTCATTTTAACAGTGTTGATTCTTCCCAGCCATGAACATGGTATGTTTTTCCATTTGTTGACATCTTCAGCTGTTTCTTTTCTCAGAGTTTCGTAGTTCTCTTTATAGAGATCTTTCATGTCCTTTGTTAGATACATGCCCAGATATTTCATTTTCTTTGGCACTACTGGAAAGGGAATAGAGTCCGTGACTGTTTTTTCAGCTTGAATATTGTTGGTATATATAAATGCTACTGATTTGTGAGTATTGATTTTGTAGCCTGAGATGCTGCTGTATTTCTTTATCACTTCTAACAGTTTTGTGGTTGAGTCCCTGGGGTTTTCCAGGTACACAATCATATTATCAGCAAAAAGTGAAAGTTTGATCTCCTCTGACCCTATGTGGATACCTTTGATTGCCTTCTCTGGCCTAATTGCAATGGCTGAGACTTCCTTTACAATGTTAAAAAGCAGTGGAGATAGTGGGCAACCTTGCTGGTTCCTGATCTGAGTGGAAATGTTTTCAATTTTACTCCATTCAATATAATGTTGGCTGTAGGTTTGCTGTAGATGGCTTCTGATAGAGGATAATATAACTTTTAAAGGTTATTGTTAAGAGAAATATTATACAATACCCGGTGGGTCTGTGTTTCTAAAAATAAAAACAAGAAATGACTTCACAGTGTTGTCAATTCAAACTTGCAGCCATTCATTGCCCTCTGATGCTCCTTGAGATGGTGCCCAAGGGCCAGAAACATTTCCAGGGCTTCATAGCAGACAGTGCTCAGGTCTTCAGCTTGGCTGTTCTTCATTCTCCATTGCACATTTTGAGTATCTATAAGCTAAATTCTGGGTCACAATCTTTCTACTTTTTATTCCTATTCTTGAAATGTGTTTCTTTCTCTTTGATATTATTCCATAATAATAACTAATCAAAGTTATTATTATGGAATAATAATTAATGCAGCAGAAGTCACTTTAAGAAGACATGAGAAACTAGTCCTCTCAGAGAGGAATACTGTACACTAGCTCATGACTATTGTTCCATGCTCTAATAGTAATTGTTTTCCCATGACTGCATTGTGAAATGTATTGCAGTAGATATTATGATGAAGTCATGTTATTGTTATTGTATATTTGCATGGTAAATCATAGATGTATCAAATTTTACACACTCAAAATAACATTCTTGATATTCAATCAACAAACTAATTATTTTATGATTCCTGCCAATCTCAGTACATGTTATTCAATTGCCATGTCAAAAACTTAATTGTTTTTTATAATTGTTCACTTCCTCCCATATCCAACTCATCTGCAAATCCTCTTGTCTCAATCTATGAACTATATTCCAGGTATGACTACTACTTATTAATTATATTGGTACCACCCCTGTACAAGCTACCATCATTTTTTCACTTGGATTTTTGCTATACTGCTTAGGCTTTACATTGAAAATCAAAGGTCAGTATCAATGACTAAGATTAAGCCAAAAATTTTTTATGTTTTGCAGGAACCAAATGCCAGATTTAAGTTATCTCAGACTCTGATTATATTAAGATTCCCTGAGATTACTGATGTCCCTAGCCACCTGCTAAAAATATAGATAAATCTTCTCTGGTATATCATAAAATAATTTTGGGCTTTAAGTTATTTCCACTATTTTTCAAATATGATATTTAGCTTCCACTAAAAAAAAACAGACAAAATAAGAAACAAAATTAATTGATGAAAAATTAAAAGAAAAAGCCATGTAAAAAGAAAGAGATCCATAACAGATTCTTATGGTGAGATTATCTGACAAAGACATTAGACTAATTATGCCAAATATTATCATAGAAGTCAAAATTAATTTGAGAATTTAATATAGAGCTATAAATAACAAACAAGCTGAAATCATCAAACTGAAAAATGCTTTAATCAAATTAATAATTTAATAGTTGGAAATAACAGAAGAAATACAGCTGAAGCAAGAATTAGTGAACTAGAAGGTAGAGCACAAGAAAATGTGCAATGTGAAATAGACACAAAGGAACAGAAATATATATTTTTTAAAAATGCATCCAATAGTGAGATTGATGAATCAAATGGTGGTTCTACTTTTACTTTTTTGAGGAATCTTCATATAGTATTCCATTGAGTTGTGCTGATTTGCGGTCTATAAGCATTTCTTTCTTTCTGTATCCATGACAACATCTATTTGTGAATGTGTGTGTGTGGGGGGGGTGGGGAGAAACTGTTTAATACAAGTCATTCTAGCTGGGGTAAAGTGATATTTCATTGTGTCTTTATTTTGCATTTCCCTGATGATTAGTGACATTGAGCATGTTTTCACATTTTTTGGCCATTTGTCTATCTTCTTTTGAAAAGTTTCTGTTTATGTTATTTGCTCACTTTTTAATGGGGTTGTTTATTCTTCTCTTGCTGAATTTCTTGAGTTCTTTGCAGATTCTTGTTATTACCCCTTTCTCAGAAAAGAACTCATATTGTCAAAAAGACCCCTATATGCAAATGTTTATTGCAGCACAATTCACAATGGCAAAGACACAGAATCAACTCAAATGCCCTTAAATTCAATACTGGATTAACAAAATGTGGTATAAGCATATTATGGGATACTACTCAGTCACAAAAAAGGATAATCCCTTTTGTAACAGTGTGGGTGGAACTGGAGACCATTATTCTAAGTCAATGGAAAAACAAACACAACATATACTCACTGTTAAATTGGAACTAACTGGTGAGCACACATGAAAATCAAACAGAGGAGAGTGGAGGAGGAGGAGATGAGTGAAACCCTACCTAATGGGTACAATGAACACTGTCTGGTGATGGGCACGCTTATAGCCCTGACTCATCATTACAAAAGTGATCCATGTAACCAAAAACATTTGTACCCCCATAATATTTCAAAATTAAATAAACAAACAAAAGATTAAGAGAAAAAAGAAAAAACATAAAAGACACAGGTCATACTAGGGCATACAGTAAAAATGATTTATATATGTGTAGAGATAAAAAGACATTAGTTTAAAAGGAAGCACAATTTAGGAAAATAGTCCATTTATCAACATAAAAAGTGAAACTAAAAGACAAAAGAATGCTCTTATAGATATGCCAGAAGATAATAAATATCAGTATCAAATTCTACACACAATTATTGTGTCCTTACCAAAAAAAAAAAAAAAGATGATTTAAAAATCCTGTCAGATGAAGTACATGTTTTCCGTACTTCAAAGAGTTTTTAAACAACTTGCGAATGATCTGATATTGCATGGAAATCAGCAGATTTCATATAAAAATCCAGGTTTCTGGCATCAGGAGATTAAGAGATTTGGTCACTCTGGACCAATCTTATCAAGCAGGAAACAAACTTCCAGACCCAAATAGTAGGAGGTTTTAGCTCAACGCAGAACCCAACCTGACCCCTACATTTTTAATAAACTGCTTGGGTCTTTGAAAGCACTTACATTTCTCACCCCTGTTATAAATGTGTCCTCAGAGCAGAGCTTCAGAAACAGTACATAAGAATCATCTGAGGAGCTTGCTCAAATGTTTCTGTACCATCCCACAGACAGCAATGTGATGGACTTTGGGAGGGCTCAGGAAAGGGGGCTTAAAGAAGCTCCAAGGTGACTCGGATGCAGGTTAGCCAAGACAGACGCTATTTCTGGGGATTTCTTTAACTCCTATGTCTTAAACTGTCACTGCAGTCCTTGGTCACGAGTGCCTCACTGTCTTGTAGATGATGGAGATTTAAAGATGACTAATCACATAGATATGTTCAATCACTTCTCCCAGGAAGACTGAGGTCGTGTTTTCCAATCTCTTTGGAAGCCTACAGCCCTACCCAGATGTGGAAAGTAGGTCTTTCAAATGTTGGTTTAAAGCACTGTCTTGCTAACTGGGAAAAATGTGCAGTAGTTAATCAATACGGTTAGTCAGACAGAGCTATCAAGTCAAAGAGACAGAAACTGGGAAATCGAGGACAGTAGGAAGTTTTGAAGGGGTACATGAGGAATTGGCTGGTAGCAACTCTTTTAGGTACATGAGGGTAGCTACCTTTGAAATGAAGATTTTGGTATTAGCTTAGGAGAAGTAGATAAAAGTGTTGTCTTCGTGTGGACCATAAGTGAGAAGTGTTTTAAGAATGATATATCATGACCATAAAATGAGGTTTAATCAGCTCCAGAGTCTGAATATAGTCTTCATTCAATTAGTGAACCACTTAGGCTAGAAACTATAATTTGTTTGTTTCATCAATCTGTGTGAGTATGATGTTCAACAGTTGGTTCTAGTGATGTTTACCTGTAGCAAGAGAGTCAGATTGCTGTTTGGATCCAGGTATGTGCTGGATCAAGAGGGTAAAAGAAAAAGAAACAAAATGATTAAGAGTAACAATGAATGAGTCTAGAGATAACCATGCATTCATTAGTCACTCGTGGAGCAAGAAGAGGCTGATCAACTAGGAATGAAATGTTCAAGAAATGGGTGGCCTTAATCCTGTTAAAGAAGAAGTAGGTAGGGAGGAGAGAAAACCAAGTCTCTATTGAGGGAGGTCATGGTAAAAAGAGGAGGCTTTTGGAGATTAAGACCTTAGAAGCCAATCCAGTTAGGTTAAAAACAATATTTCAGATCTGTCTGTGGGAGCAGGTTGCTAAAAGAGCTGAAGGTCTTTAGAACTGTGGCAATTATAAAGACCTGAAAAGCAAAGAACAGTTTCTCTATGTCATGAATGAATTTTCATATAAATGTCAGAAGAAATGAGAAATGGGTGTGGCCATTATCAAGGTAATGGAAATACCCACACTATCAAATTTTTAACTCTTAAAAAACTCATCAAACATGAAGTAGTTCAGTTTAAATAAGTAAACAACAGCCATAACAACAGATCATGCTGCAACTTCCAAAGTTTTCAAAACATTATTTACATAAATTGTGTCATTTATCCAAACAACTCATGAGATAGACTGGGAAGAAATTATCATTTCCTTTTAATAGGTATGGATCAATGAGAAGAATAGACCAAAGTCAGAAATTAGTAAGTGATAGAAACAGAACCAGAACCCATGGACTTTCGTTTTATTTTTAATGTTTTAGTTATCTTATAAACTGATAAAATTATTGTGAAAGCAAAAGTCCATGCCTTTAATTTTGCTACAGTTTTCTTGTTCTGTTCATTCATTTCCCCATTAATGTTCATGAGAAAATGTAGCCATTTGAAGTCATTAGATAATTGTTTAAATTTATATAGTCACTAGGGGGAAAAAACCCCAGGAAACCTAAGATTTTTATTTCTTAGTATTGCATAGCTGAAGTTTACAGAATATAGTTGCCTAAAATAATTTATAGATATTAGTTCTCTATATCTTTTTAGATTTTTGGTAGGAAGGACATGATATGTCCGAGTCTGTGTGTATGAATTCACATATGTTTATACTAATTGTTTGTATAAAATATCAGTACTGAGATACAGTTCTTAAATTTCCTGTCTATATTCAATGTTTCAACCCTCATTTTCCTATAATGGAATACAAGAAGGCTCCGTATAGACTAGGAAGTTTTTGTGTAGGGGTGCACGCTCAAGAATGATTCATAACACAGCAAAATTCAAAATACCTGAGCCTGTGCCCTTCCTTTTCTTTTGATGCACACTTGTGTAATATCCTATGGCTACTTTTTATAGGATATACACATGTATTTCATAGGAAGAAGAGGTAGTGGAAAGGAGGCAAAATCTCTGCCCTGAAGATGAGGCTTCAGGGTTGTGCCCAGCAGAGGTTAACCTAATACCTGTGGTTCTATCCAAGTAATATAATATAGCTTTGTAGATATTGTGTTCAGTTTTTTCAGTACAAAATGCATCAATTAAAAAACGTATATGGAAGCATTTTTTAGAATACAAATAACTTTACAAACTATGTGTTTGTTGTGGGAAAACGTACATGGGGTATATGGTCAAATCTATCATTTCTTTGCTGTGTTACCTCTGGAAAATTACTTAATTTTTCTGAATCTTAATTGCTCATCTTCAAAATGTAGATAACACATTATGTCAGATATTGCCTTAATAAACTTGAGTTCAAAATTCAGGCTGTGTGTAGAATTTGCATGTCCATTTATAAAAGTCAAATTTTAACCTTAAGAGGAAGGACCAAGGTACTCTGCACAGTGCTGGGTTTGTTACAGACTAAAACCCATTTTCTTTTCAATCAAAGTGTGCTAGAATGCTATGGCCACTATATGTTTTTAAATGTTTAATAATATGCAAATATATGTGCACTATCTGGCAGCCTATGTACAAAATATATAATGTCCTTTTCATAATATTTCCAATTTTTTTTACAAAAATTGGTGTTTTGGATGTCTATTTACAAGATTTTTTTTTCCAAAGGAAAAATGTTTCTTCTTGATAAACATATAAATACCATTAGGCATGAGATACACGAAGTTAAGAAGCCAGAGCAAATTTTAACTTTGAAGCAACATTTGACCTTGAGGAAAGATATGACATGAAGTACACATATACCAGATATGTCTGACATAGATAACTCAGTTATCAAGACTGGTTTGCATGGTTCTAAAGAAAAAAATAAAAGACAGAAAAATCATCTTTTTCCTGCTTACAAATAATACTCCCATTCAATGGTGGTGACTGCAGTTTCTCATTCCATCATAACTGTGTCAGTTACTCCTTAATGTATGAGGTCTCTCTCTGCCGCCCCATTCTTCACATTGCTGTCAGAGAGATCTGTATCAAATGTATCTTCCTTTTTAAAGCCTTCAGTGGCTCTCCACTGCCCTCAGGATAAAATTCATATTTCATACCAGGGCTCTTGTCTTCCTCTCTGCTTTCATCTTCTCTCCACATTCTATTAATGTTCCTCCAGACATAATCACATTCCGGGAACTTACCCACAGCTTTGTTCCTTCGCACATGCCTCTCCCTCGACCAACCCTCCTTCCTTACCCCTCGAAACTCCTGAAGGTCTTCCCCTGACCTTTTTCTGTTTGAATTAGTTCCATTCCTCTATATTCGCATGATATCAGGCACTCACCTTGGTTGTGCAGTGTAGCTTACTGTATCGTGTTTATTAGTTATTCCATTTAACAGAAGAGTAAACATCCTAAATGCGGGAAAATGATGCCTCTTACAGATCCTGGGTGTGAAAAATGATGTGGGAGACAGTAGGTGCTGGACAACATTTGCCGAATGAATGAATAATGGAAGTGGGCATCACCAAACACAGACATAGGGATAATTTCTTGGAAGAGACAAATACTGACCAAGTTGAAATTACCAAATTCCTAGCTAATGGTTTAGAGGTTTAGTGGTGGGTGCAAATATTCCCTTAGTAGAGAGGTTTTAGAAAAATGCCAGGAAAAAATTCAGTGGGGGTTCTCCTTCTACCCCTGTGTCCAAGGTTAGAAGAATCGTGACAGTCAGTCAAGGTTAAACATTTGTAGGGCAAACAGATACCTCTGGAATGAAGTTCTCTGCCCTATTCCTTTCCCACATAACGTAGATCAAGTTTTTCTACATTTTTCTCCCTCCCTAAGGCACTGGCCAACCTGCCCACGATTGAACCAAACACCTGCTGAAGTCTGCGAGGAGATAAGCACCGGTTTTCAGGGACCGATGATTCATTTTCTGAAACTTCACCCATTTGTACGCTGAGGATAATAGTAGAGCCTGCCTCATCGTGATGTTGGGAGGATTAAGGAGCTCAGGGAGATAATGAACATAAAAGAGCACCGAAGAGCTGGCTCAGGATTCAGTCTGGGTAGCAGGGGGAGATGCTCTGTAAATGCTCCTCTCATTTGCCCCCCTTCATCTCCAGCCCACGCTCTGAATTCACAGATTCTCAAGGGCAGGTGGAAAAAGTCCGGTGCAGGCCCTGGGAAGTATCATTCAGGCCTGGGCTACAACATCCTGGCCAATTTCTGTAGGTTACCCAGGCCCCTGACATTTCCAGAGCACCAACCGCACTAACCCCACAGACACACAGCCAGATAAGAAGCCCCAGACGCTCCTCGGAAGAAATACTTAATGGACTGAGGAAGCCACGATAACCCCCATAGCAAAGGACATCAACGCTGCTCCACTTGTGATGATCTGAGTCGGGCTTATCCATTTTGTGTGCTTTTAGGGGCACGTTTTAGAAATCAAACTGCCTTGCACAAAACACACACTGGAAAAATAACTACTGAATCAGTTAGAATAAAGTTGAATCAGAGACCTGTCTTCTTCCTCGAATATCCAGACCTCCCTGGCTCTTTTGTCAGGCTGTGTGTGTGGGTCCATGTTTGGGGCGCTGCCTGTTAATGTTCGCGCTGTCGGGCTGTGGTAACCGACCATCACAAAGGGGACAGAAATGCATATAAGAAAGAGAAACAACAACAAAGGAAACCTGTATTAAAATTGTGAATAGTGTCTTGGGAAAGCTAAAGTATAATAGTCTGCTAGGGAAGTAAAAAGGTTCCACATAGGTAAATATGAAATATTTCATCTATGTGCAAGGGCTAATGGATAGAACAAAAGTTCTGATGAGATCTCAAGAAATTACAAAATTAATTCACAAAGTATAATAATTCTAGTATTTTGAAGAAGATTTATAGTGTTTTTTTTTCCTTTTAAATATATTCATTCAGTTACTTAAACTTTTTCTGAAAAGAAAAAAGATAGTGTCTGAAACAACAATGGGACTCTTATGGGCTAGCTTTTAACTAGGGGAGCTTTTGCTTTTTTGTGTGAATCAAAAAGCAATTTTGCCCAACATTTCTGATCATATATTAGGATACCTAGTCTTTTCCCTTTGAGACCCAAGTCTTACAGAAGTCATATTTTAATTATTTAGATGCAAATTAAGTAAAGTTTGCAATATTTTCAGCTCTGTACTTGGGCAGTACATTTGTACTATGGCTAAGGATTTTCTCAGTAAATCCTTATTCACACAACTGGTAGTCTTGGGGTTAGCAAGTCAGCTCACTTCATCTATGGATTAACTTAAAATATATCAAAGTCATTTCAATAGCTGAAAACTAATAGGTAATTCGGATGCACTGAATTTCCTACTAGGGTCTGATTTGTTTCATTCAGGATTCCAGTAATCCTGGTTTGGAAAGTATTTAACTGTATCTTTATTTCACTTGTTATCTCACTTCAAGGGCTCTTTTTAAAACACATTCACCTTTATGTAATTTTGTGAAATACGTTTTACACATCTTTCCCTTTTTTCAATGCTCTAACACTGACTCTCTTTTCAGTTTGTTTCCAGTATAATTATTTTACTATTTATGTAGATAATTTTATCTTTCAATTCCATAGAACTTGTTTTGAACTTCAGAGTCATTTTGGACCCAGCAAGGGGCCCGTTTTCAACTACTTTGTTATCTTGATCTAAAACCAGAGTGACCCACACTCTGTATTTTCTATGGGCAAATGTATACTTAACTTCTTATAGCAGTAATTCTATCTTTGTTTTACAACGCTTTGTTTTTAGTCATTTAAGTTGGCATATCTCTGCAATTCCGTGCTGGGCTAAAGGCTAAATGGATACAATTTTGCAACAAGTTCAGAAATGTGCCTCTAATCAGTATGCCGCTGCACCTTTCCATTAAGCAGATATTTCCAATTTTATATTCTTTTCTCGAAAGCTCATTATTTTGCATTTACCTGTAGTGAACTATATTTGCCATGTATTAGTGCAGACACTTAAATGTCCTCAATCTTGATATATCCCCTACAATATTGCTCTTCCTTCCTTTTCTAGTCATTTAAAAATAATCTGCAAACCAGTAGGGTAAAGGTGTGGTGAATCCTATCTAGTCTTGTTTATATTTTTTTGCAAAGAAAGATGAATCCTTAAGAAATTTAATAGAAGGAACAGAAATAATGATGAGGCTGATTTTATACTTTGGCCCTTGGCTTTTTCACATCACTGTTGTTTTACTATATATCTTAATAATAACAGGACCAACTCAGAATGCATGAGAGGAACTGACAGTAATTGTTCATAGTCAACCTTCAAAAAACATGTGGTTATTAGCCACTGCCTCACAACGATAGGGAAAATATGTTTATACATGTCAGCCACGGGGTTCAAAGACTTTAATATGACTTTAATTTGTGTGTTGATGGGGTGGCATGCAGAAAATTACTGCATCAAACAATTAACTGAATTTAACAAACTGATCAAAATTTTAAAAAGTAAAAAAAAGTCATTGTAGAAAGAGGATTTCATTGAGGGTTGGGTTGCAAATTCAACTTTATTCAGATTAATTGGTAAATACAGTAGAAAATATAAATCTGTGTAAAGAATAAAGGAATCATAGAGATTCATTGCCACTGGATGCTACAGCAGACAGCGAATGCGGAATGCCCACCTCGTACCAGGTCAGTCATCCTTCCTGGAGGAATTACCACCACGAGAAACACTAGCAAAATAAATATTAAAGCAACTTTCCTGGTTTTTTATGAACTAGTAATTTTGCAAAGAGTTTCCATTGAAGTTGGATCGAGAGTGCTTCTGGGGCCTAAAGATTCATTGGGGACTCTGAGCAAAAGATCTTACCTCCATATTCTGAGCCTTGGAGCCAATCTCTGAAAACAGAGGAGTGAGGGGGATAAAATAAAAAGAGAAGAAAAAGCTTTGCATGTAATTACCCAGACAGATCCAGGGAGTGAGAACAAGAGGTTTCCTAGATGGCCCCCTGGAGTGAGGTCCTTCTAGGCCACACTCACCACATGGAGGTAGGAGAATAGGAATGTTTTAAGAGAGAGAGAAGTGCATCAAACGTGCCTTTGTGTATTTTAAGGCATGGTGATCCATAGGACCCAATGAATGCAACCTGAATAAGAAAATGAAAAACTCCCTTTGTCTCCCAGGGCATCTTTAAGATGATGGGCAGAAATGGAAGCTTCCTGATATGAGGTTATGATAGAATATTCCTGGATGAGTGAGGTATAGAAGATAAAAATTATTCTGTTTCTGAGAAGGGAAAGTATAGGCAGTCAAAAGGCCTGAGTTGTCTTAAAGATAAGTAGGAGCCAGCCAGATAATAAAAGTGGGGGGAGGGACATTGCTGAGCAAAGGGACATATGCGGAAAGTCATAGATTGTTTTGCTTTGTTTCTACCGTGTAGCTATAAGCAGTTTGATTTGCCTGATCTCGTCACGAGCAATCATGTATCAACAGTTCCCTGGGAAGTCGAGGACATCCTCTCAGACTCAGTTTAGAGACTTCGTCATGAGAGAATATACCTCTCTCAAGATTCCTTGGGTTCTTGACAACTTCATTACATCACTTTCATAAGGCATGCATTTTCATCCTGGGTGTGTAATTTTGGAAAAGTTGTTGCAATTCTTTTTGTTTTAGTCCAAATATATATAAATAGGGAACTAGTATTACAGCTACTTCCCGAGGTTGCTGGAGCGCTATACAAGGTAGTGGCTATGAAAAATGCTCTGTAACCCAGAAAATGCAAGAGAAAGTCACGTATTATTATTAAACTGATGAGATTTCTGTCGTGTCTTACATTTTGATTCATATGACAAAAGTCAAATTTAAAAATTCTCAAAGTTCAATATTCAATAAACATAAACCACTTATCTCATTATATGCAAGTATTTTTTTCACATAGTTCAAACTTAATAAAAATGATTATATTTAAGAAAAGCCTTAAATCGTGGAAACCAAATATATGGCATATGTGACCTAATTCCTTACTTGTGCTTCCCAAGCAGGCATCACTAATTGATGACAACACTTTTTCAATCTCTCCTGGATGGAGACTCAAAATTCCAAGCAGCCAAAACTAATATGGAAGAGTTGGCTCTTGAAATCTATTATATGTCCTTTAGCCAAGTGAAAGTTGGGATTATGGCCAGGAAAAGGGCAGAGGCCATTTTTCTCCCGTGCAAACTTTCACTGCAAACCAGTCTTTTAAATCAGGAAGGGAAAAAAGAATCTCTGTCTTTAAACATGTTCAGGAATGAGGACTGAGGTGCATGAATTGCCAAGTGAGTGTTCTTAAGGTGGCAACATAGGTATACTTTCAAAATTAGGTTGTTTTTGGTATCTCAGATTATTGATTGCTTAAATTCGTTCAAAATCCAACATAGTTTCATATCAATTGTGTTAGTTTTAAAGAGATGACTATGAAATGATAAGTGTAAAGTAAAAATACCTCTGAGTAGATTCAAACAATTTCGTGAATGGACTCTAAAATACAGGCAAATACATTAAACTATGATAACCTTGCAAACATAGTTACTAAGCCATCGTCAGATTCTATCTTCATGTATCATTTTGCTGCTGCTTAATGTAGAATATACTGAAATACTATTATTTGGTTTTTCCAAAAGTACCCAGTGAATACCCTTCTGCCCAATTACACTCTTCCTGAAGATATAAAAATAAATAAACACTAAGTCTTTTAAGAGTTGTAGTGATTTTCTTCTGAATGTGAAGCAAAATATACAAAAGTCCTTTTGTTGTATGGCATTTGATAACTGAGTTGCTTAGGATAGATAAGGAGTGAGCAGGGGAAATAAGACAGTGTGAGAAGGAAAGTTCTTCGCTTCCCTAAAAGTTTGGCTGGGAAGGTCTACAGATGAGGGTGAGGGTAAAATGGATATTTTCCCTCTGTCTGACTTGGGCTCCCATTCCTATAAGATCAGCACAAATGCTCCCAGTGTGTAACAGAAAGCAGCAGCCTTCGGCACCCCCTTCCGTCTCAGCACCCCTAGACCTGGCACTGTGGGATATCCCTTCTCTTCATAATGGAGTCTCATCCCCCTCTTCACCACCTCCTGAGGAATGGCTACTTTTGCTGATGCAGGTGACAGAATTAAGACGCGAAGATGTGAAGAAAGTGGATTGTTTCAAGATCAACATAAAAAAATTCTACTTGCTGCCATCTTGTGTGTGAATGTCATCTTGCCAAGAAGCTATATTTGTATGGCTGTGTGGGTGAAAAGGGCTGTTCTGTCTGCAATTTCAACCAATAGATGATATAACACTGGATTCAGATACATTCCATAATGAAGGGCACATTTGAGATTTCTCTTCATCTGTGGCCCAATAAATGGATACACTTGCTCCAGTGACCTAATTCTTTCAATTTTATTCACTTAATAAATGCATCCCAGAAAGCCAGAGACCCGGCCCAGCGAGATGCCAGTTTTTCTTGGACTCGATGATAGGAGCTAGACAGAGGACTGATAACCCTGCACACTCAGACGTCCTGGGGGGAGATGTCAGATCAGATCAGATCTAAAAGGCGACCTGATAGAAATAGAAGAGAAAAATATTCTTATTCCATTCCAACCTTTTTCAAGCATTTATGAGCACTTTCAATTTGGTAGCAAGCACACTGGTGTACCTCACATGTAGCCATTTATCCTTCTGAAATATGTAAATAAATGAAAAATGAGTACAAATATACTTTCGAAGAAAATTTACAGGGATGTAATTTTAATCCCAGTTAGTCATCTCCCCATGGTAACAAAAGGGGAAGCAGTAGGAACACTGTAAGTTAAATATTTGAGCATCAGGATTGGACAGACAGACTTCATCAAGTCTTATTTCTTCCACTATTTGTTATGTAATACAAAATTCTTAATTTACCCAAAGAGGACAATAACAAAGCCTACCTCACTGGCAAGAGGAATGAAGTGAGACAAGGCCACCATGTGTCCGGTTTTTCTGCAATTATCATATGGATAATACAGGAGAAGGTAAATAGCACTCATTTACCTTTGAAGCATTCATTCAATTGAACACCTCCCTCCCCCCACCCCACCCGACACACACACACATTGAGTGTCTACTATGACCTGTGTACAGGGATATACAAGCGAAAAAAAAAATTCTAACATCCTTAGACCTCTGAACTCAGAAGTCTTCATTTACTTATGGAGACTTTTACAGTTCCAGCAGCTTGCCTTCAATGGATTCAGAGTAAAGTGTGTAACGTGTTATGCTGGCACAAGGCGTTGACACCACGACAGTTAGGCACCCCAGAGCTGCTCAACAAACGAGTGGCAGGGAGTCCAATGTTCACGGAGTGAGTAAGTTTCCTAGGTGTGAGCTTCTTGAGGCTGTTGCTCCAAAGGAGGTCACTTCCTAGAGTAATGAAAACAGTTGGGAATCTCTCCCATTCTCTATTGCCTGAAGGTCAACAGCCATCTGGTCTGACCCATGCTGACTTTCCAATTGAGAGTGAAAACAGATTTTCTATCATGTCCAAGAACAAAGGGTATGGTTGAATCGTGGAAAATGGAGATGACACAGTTGCCTTCATCCATACAGAGTGTATCTCAATTTTCTGACAACGTATTCTTGGGCCAAGTGTCCTGTGATTAAAAGGCAGAAGGAAAGGGGCATCAGAAAGAGGCAAAAGATGATCCATGCCTTGTTATCCCTTTGGAATGATAAGGCAATTACAAAAAGTGAAAAGGTTCTCTTTTGGTAATAAATCCAAGTGCTATCTTTCAAGTATAGAGAATAAATTTACCAGTCAACGAGCTGCCTACTCTTTGCAAATCATAAAACAGAGTTATACACTTCAGCATCATGTCCTCTGAACATTTTCTCTGCGTTTTCTTACAAGACATCTGACATCCTGGATAGGGCGCTGACCAACAGATTAAAATCACTGACGATAAGTGTCCTTTTATTTTCTTGGCAGGCCGCATGCTGATTTAGCAGTCGACCGTCCTTTTTCCTTTCCCAGACAATGGTTAATAAATACTACCTGGTGATAAAACTGTCCTATTTTCTTATAACTAAAACCCCACAAACATTAGGAAAAAATGCTGAGCTTGGATATCTTACCTGTGCTAAATATTTCAGACACATTACAGAGCTTCACACACTTGGTGAAATGTTTAAAATAAATATCCAAGTGCCAAATATCTTGTTCTTTCCAATTTATTTGAGGGATATTAAATATGTTACAATTAATTTCATGTGCTGCATTAAGATATTTCATTTATATGCTCAAAACTACAGGGGTCTCCATAACAGCCCTAAGTAATTCCATTTTGCTGTACAAGGGACATTGTTAATGTTCACAGATTAGAAAATACACCCTCTTTGATCTTTGCTCCTTATTGAAAGACAGCATTCAGATACCAGGAATGTGTTTTCCTCAAATAGTTGATTTCTTCTAGAGGAAGATATGATTAAATAGAATACTCCAGACTTAATAAGGTAACAAAAGAACGAACTATTTCTTTTCAGCTCTCTTCACTCTAGCATCTCAAAGCTATTTGCCTTGGGATTTAGAAATTAAGAGAACAAGTTGCTGACCCTAGAATTGAACAGCCACATTTGATATGTTGGTGAGGCCAGTGTTGGAATGGAACATGGGCCAGAGGCAGGCACACTTTGCAGAGTGGGCATATTGTACAGTTTATTTGAATTGATGGTTCAGCATATAGATTGGATCTCTGTACAGATGCTTTCAAAATGAATGAAATTATTGGATGCTTCCAAATAAAAGGAACTGGAGCTTCAGAAAGGAAAACATCTTTCTCTAATACTTCTAGCATGTTTCCGAGAGTCTCTCATTGTTTGTTACCCTTCTTTGTAATGGTTGGTTTGTTTAGTCGTTCATTTAGCAAATATTTATTAATAGTTTGCCATTGCCAGATGTCATGGTAGACACTAGAATTTCACTTATGTTCATGATCTCTTTTAACAGGGATTATAGTTCACTGGTAAGGTTTCATTGCTAGGGATTTGGAGCCCCAAGCAAAACCTCAACAACTGTAGTCTATTATTCCCTTTAAAGGAAGCTTTCGAAAATTTCAAAACACATTGCTAGGTATGTCTGTGAACAAGGAATAGCAGAGAGCTGTGGCCGGGCTCTCTCACGAGCTCTGCCAGGTTTTGCCAAGTTTTGCCAGGCCATCGCAGTGGGAAGGCAGCTTTCTGCAAGGCGAGGAGAGAAGCCTCAGGAGAAACCCGACTTTCTGGCACCTTGATCTTGTACTTCTAGTCCCTAGAATTGTGTAAAAAGTAATTTTTGTTGTTTGAGCTCCCCAGTCTATGGTATTTTGTAACAGCAGCCTTAGCAAAGAATGATGAAAACTTGAGATCGTTTTTGGAATCTATTATAACAGACAAAAATCCATGCTGTCTTGAACTACAAGTTCCAGGATAGAGAAATAAATAATATATGTAATAAAAATAGTAAATTATATAATATCTGAAAAGATGAGAAGTGCTATGAAAAAAATTAAAGTTTAAGGAGGGTTAGTGGATTTATTAAAGTTTAGTGGATAAATTAAAGTTTAAGTAAGGTTAGAAATTCTCACGGTAAAGGATGACAGGTTTCAGCATCAAACAAAATGGGTAGGGAGAGTCATTGAGAAGATTCTATGTAGGTGAGCACTCAAAAGAGAGCAGGGAATTAGTCATGAGGAAATGGGAACGAGCTTTCCACGCAGTACAAGAGCATGCCTCGAGGTTTTCAGCATGGCAAGAAGCCAAGATGGCTGGTGTGCAATGTGAGAATAGCGGGAGATGAGACCCAGCTGTGGAGGGGCTGCGCTAGGTGGTGCCTTGTAGATCAAGTTGAGATCTTGAATGTTGCATGGAATTCCTCTATTCCTGGCTTTTTATGCTCTCTCAGCATCTCTTCCTTTAGTTTGTCCTATGAATACCCAGTTTCTGAGAACCAGCTACTGATGTTATCTAAGATTTGGCTTTTATTTATTTTAATCATTTATTTATTTTTTGAGACAGAATCTTACTTTGTCACCCTCCCCAGAGTGCCGTGGAGTCACAGCTCACAGCAACCTCCAACTCTTGGGCTCAAGATATTCTCTTCCCTCAGCCTCCCAAGTAGTTGGGACTACAGGTGCCACCACAGCACCCGGCTATTTTTAGAGACTGGGTCTCACTCTTGCTCAGGCTGGTTCAAACCCTGAGCTCAGGCAAACCACCCACCTCAGCCTCCTACAGTGCAAGGATTACAAGAGATTTGCACCTCTTAATAAAGCAAAAGAGATTTCAATGCCATTCTAAATGCCACTCATTCCATTTCTGATGTGAAGTTTTTGTTTTGTTTTGTTACTAACACCATCTTCTCCCTCAACTACCTAATCTTTGGCTTCCTTAAGTTGGGAAAAGGAATATACATTTCTTCATTAAACATGTTCCTCATATGCTGGTAAATTGAGCCACAGGTCATATCAAAAACGAGTTCATGACTTGAATCCATTGCTTGAGGAAGAGTACCAAATAGGGGTTATAAATAAATACTCTCAGACTGCTGAGTCCTGTGGCGGGCAGAGGGAGCTGACCGGCTGAAGGAAGGCCATGGTGCTATTTGATGGAAATGAGGGGTTGGGTGAGCTGATGGAGAGAAAGAGAAACACTTGCAGAGTATATGTAAAGGCAGTGCAAAGCTCATCTCATATACTTTGTGGTCATCTTTTGTTATTTATTTCTGTGTATGAAAAATCTAGTCTGATTCTTAATAAAGAATCCGATCTTATGGCTCCAAGTATTTATCTCTTAGGAAATTAAAGACACAAGAAACAGAAAAAGTCAAAATATCTTAAATCAACAGATTACTTTCATTTCCAATTATATATTCTCACACTGATACTCTGAGTTAGGTGTCACGAACTCATTTTGCAGAAAGAAGCACCATATGGGTAAGGTGATTTATTTAAACTTACAGAGACGTAGGAACTGATTCAATCTGGAAACAAAATATACAGAAAAACATACATATAATATAATAATATGTTTTATATATACATTAAAACTTCTATATGAAAATATAAAGCTATTCATATTCAAGTTGGACGACACCTGAGAGTTGTCTACTATATTATGTTCATATGAAATCCAGAGGCAGAGAGTGTGAAAGTGGCTTTTGCTTGGGGGCCCTAAGAGTTGCTCTTATGATCTCACAGCCTGGTCCATGTTGTCTGGAAGGTATCGTGGTTCCACAGCCCAAGCGCCTGATGTCAGATCTTAGCGCCACATTTACTTGCCGTGTGTTACCACATCTGTCTATATGCTAGTTTTCTTATCTATAAAATAGAGATAACTATAATTCCTATTTGTGGTCTATTGTCTAATGACCACAGATTCCATCACCCTGTTATAGACTCACTTCTGCAGTGCGACCTTGCTAATCCCCTCATCCAGTCTGTTTGAATCTGGGCTGACACTGAACTTGTTCTAACAAATAAGAGACAGTGGAGATAATATCTGAATGGCCTGCAGATTCTGCTTTTGCTTTATTTTTATAATTTATTTAAAAAGGATTTATTTCTTACAGTTATAGAGTCTTAGAAGTCCAAAGTGGAGGAACAGCATCTGGTGAGAAATATTAGGGGTTGGAGGTCCCAGTTCTCCGAACCCAGTTACCCCAGTTTAATTACTCGGCTGAGCTAGAAAGTGCAACGAGGCATGGCAGTAATCAAAGGCAAAAGTGAGTGGAAACTGAAAATAAAACTGTAGCGTCCCAAGAGGTATGGACAGAAAGCAAAAGTAAACAAACAGTAACAAGTTTCAGGAAAATTTTATTTAGAAAGAACAAAGAGAAAGTTTAGAGCACTTCCAAACAGGGTTGGAAGTGGGTCCCTCTCATGAAGGAGAGAAGGTGAGAGAGTCCTCTGCTTCTGATTTAAAAGCACATCGTGAAAAAGCTCAGGATTGCAGGCAGAGAATCCAGACGTCAGAAGTGTGTGCATTAAGCATCTTAGCGATCCTAGTTCAGCAAACCCTCCAGAGGAAGGCAGCTGCATTAGTGATCTCAGGAGAAACCAGAGAGACACTGCCAAGCAGGCCACCCAACACAATAACTAATAAATAATTGGTCCTTGAAACCCTTGGCTGAGTAGTTAGAGGGTTTTTCTTTTTTGTTTCTTTGTTTCTTTTTTAAGAGGCAGGGTATTCCCCTGTTACCCAGGCTGCAGTGCAGTGGCCTGATCAGAGCTCACTGCAGTCTGGACCTCCTAGGTTCAAGGGATCCTTCTGCCTCAGCCTCCGGAGTAGCTGGGACTACAGGCATGTGCCACTAAGCCTAGATAATTTTTCATACTTTTTGTAGCAACTGGGTCTTGCTATGTTGGCCAGGCTGCTATTGAACTCCTAGCCTCAAGCGACCCTCTCGCGCTGACCTCCCAAAGTGCTGAGAGTGCAAGAGTGAGCTTGTAGAGGGTTTTAAGGTAGCATTCTTTCAAAGAATTGTTTTGATAATTAAATGAACTGATACATGTAAAGTGCTTTGAACTGAGTGCCTGGCACAGCAATGTCTCAATAATCTCTAGTTATATCTTTAATCATCTTGCTTTTTGTAGGCCCAGCAAGCCAGTGGACAGCTGATGGCCAATTTGTGAGCATTGAGGCCTCTGGCTTTGTCCCTAATGCTCATTCTCTCAATGAGCTTTTTTTTTTTTTTTTTTTTTTGACTGATAGGTTTTTTTTATCTTCATGTTTCCAGATATATGCATAGGTTTTGATTTGAACTTATGCACTCACCTGTTCAAATATGGACTTTGAGATTATCCCCAGTTAAAGCATGTCTTCTAGGTGATAAATCATAATTTATCAATGTGTCCTATTGATTTTTTCATATAACTTTTTATGTCTTTTCAAGAGAAATCCATAAGCAAGTCCTGAGGTGAAACTGCCAAGGAGGAAGTCTATTTTTCCTGCCACTCACTCTAAGTTAAATCAAGTTGAAATCTCACATAAGGTCTTATAGAAAAATAAAAACATATCAGTGGCTTCTAATGGTTTCTGGTGAAAATGTTGACTGGAAACATTTTCCTATTATAGACTAGTGATAGCAAAGTCACAATTTTAACTCACTAAATAATTTTTATTTGAATCAGTAATACTGTATACTATCATTATAGGGAAGGATTGCGTGCATTTTGTTAATATTCAGAACCTAGAATTAAATTCATTTAAATAAGGAGAATTTAGAAATTTAAAGAAGAGACTTTCAGAGGGTTACATGCATCGGACGTTTCTTGAGCACCATGTTTCAGGTGGTGAAATAGACATGTAAGGTTTCCATTCTCACAGAACCTTCATTTACATGGCAAAGACAAATGAGTAAAGAAGTAAGCAGATCAATAAGCGAGACTTCAGGTGGCAGATGTGATGAAGAAAACACTTCAGAGAAGTGGGAAGTACTCAGGAAGAAGCGCTGATAGAACTTGTGCTGAGTCGGGTCCAGACGGTGCAGGCATTAAGGATGATCCTGCTTCCGACTGAGCCTGTAGGTGGGTGATGGTGCTATTTACTGACATAGGGAATTTAGGGAATCCCTATTTACTATAAAAGGGAGCAGGTTTGGGAAAGAAGGTAAATCAAGTGTTCTAGCTTGGGCCAGTTTGATTTTTTTGCGATATCTATCTGATTTTTGAGATATCTGTGCGAGTTTGATCACCTTGACACTCAGAAGAGAGTCCTCGCTGGACATCCACATTGTGAGTCATCGACAGGCAGTGGAGGAGAGCATAGAGCCACCTGCCTAGGATGCACAGTCACATCACTGTCTTGAGCAGGTTGGGGGAGCCCCAGGGTTAGGACTCTGAAAGGACAGGACCAAGAGCATTCCAATTTCCCTCGAGAACAGCATCAAACATCCTTTGCTGCCTGATTTCCTGTTGCCTTCAGTGTCACTGACCCTTGACAGCAGCAGTCCCCTCCTTGTGGTGGCCCATCACTGATTCCCAGCAGCGTCCCACACCTTTCCTAGCCACCCAAACGCTTCTACCCTCCTATACAAAAACAATCATATAAATCCAGGGACTAGTCTGATGCCCCAAACTACAGAAGCTGCTGCATTTGCACCACCATTATCCACTTGCGAACACTCATGCTCCCCCAAATCTCACTGTGTGCTGAGTGGCCCCACTTCTGTCCTCATGTGGGTTGGCAAAGGGAGGGTAAGCAGCATAAAGAAGGGTTTGATTTTATTCCCTGTATATAGAAAGAGCAAAGTGAGTAGGAGGCGTCAGATTGCATAAAACTAAGTCAGTAGCTTCACACTGTCATCTGAACGACTTTCCTCAACAAGCAGAAGTCAGGACTCAGGGCTGAGTTCCCAAGTCCTTGCCTGTCAATGAGGTATGTGGGCAGCTGCAGGGTGGCCCTACTCCAGCAAAGATGAAGTCACAAGCCAAACAGAGAGCAGGGAGGAAGCTTTTAAAATAACCACTTTGATACAAGGTGTGACAATTAAGTTCACAAACTCGTGCTAGAAACAAAATGCTACATACTTCTTTGCTGAATATCACTATGGTCACCTTCAAAGTGCTCACCTTGGAAAGATGTGCATGGACACCAGCACCTATTCCACCCTTTAAAGGAATTTTGAAGTTCTTTTTCTGAACTGGTCATCAGAGCTGTCACGGTATTATCCTTAGTGTCCTGAATGTCATAAAAATGTCTTCCTTTCAATATTTCCTCTATCTTCAGGTAAAGAAAAAAGTCATGGGGGCCAGATCAGCTGAGTATGTTCAGTTATTTGTTTACTGGCTAAAAATTCCCTCAGAGACAGTGCCGTGTGAGCTGGTGCACTGTTGTGATGCAAGAGCCAGGTGTTTTGAGCAAAGATTTTTCAATTAAAATTTTCCTAACTTTGCTCTACCACTATTTACTTGATCTGACATGGTTGGCACAGTCCCTGAGGATTTTGATACACAATGCAACAAGTTTTTGTGATGTTTTCATCAGTTCTGTGCACAATGGTGTATTCACAAACTTAATCATCAGAACTTGTAAAATACTTTTAGTAACATGGTTACTTTCTGGTCCCAGAAAAAAAGCTGTTCTTAAAACTAAATAATTATCAAATAATAATTTCTCTGTTTTCCAATTGCTACTCTCACACCCAGAGCCACAAAATGTCAATAGCATCAAAATGGCCCTTCAAAATATTATGTAGCAGATTTACAAAATAACTTCAAGGGTAAAATTAATATTAAAATCTGATAGCCCAAGGAAGGCCTCACTGTGAATAGCTGAATTCCATGGGCCAAGAAAAGGTGCGAAGTATTAGACTGGAAATTGGAAAACCAGAGCAGAATCAAGGGCTTGGATTAGGAGACGGGGTTGCAATATGGACATGGAGGGAGTGTCTGAGCCTCCAGGGCAGACTCAGAAGATCCTTTCTTGGCACCATTGTCCTTGGCGCATGGCTCGGGAGGGCTTGGTGAGTGCTCAGCTCAGGCAGGACCCGGAATCATCTGGCTTTCATTGTCATGCTGCTTTTCCCCCTAGTCTTTTCCCTTCAGCCTGTTTGAGCAGCCACCTAACTGGAAGACAGTGCCCACTGCAGAGAGAAGAGACAGCCAAGCAACCTGACATTCTGACCTGGCTACTTGGGAATGTGAGATGTTTTTCACGAAAACTACATCTGCGAGGACAGAGGATTTACCCAGAGTCATCAGATCCATGCCGCGTTTCTAAATCTGCAGATGTACCTGAAGAAGTAATACAGTGATTTAAAAAATAGTGTTTTAAAGGACTTGGGGCTGTAGGGGTTATCCTGGGTTCATTCCTGTCAAAGGTAATGATTTCTTGGCCCAGAGATAAGATATTCAATAATGGATTTTGGCTTTTTGGACTGTTCCTGGTGACTTTGCTGAGGTACTGGCAGTGTTTTGTGATGATCAGAAAGAATGCATCTGGCAAGAGACTTTCTTACGTTAGCAGAAGTCTAGGTTAAGGGATAAAAGTACCCAGATAAAATGATGATAACAATTCCTATGAAAGAAGATAATTGTAGCATAAAAAAATGCCAAGGAAGAAGAAAGGTTCATTAAATCTGAGGAGTCAACAAAAGGAAAAAATATGGGAAACTACGTTAGCTTTACCAGTCACACCAAACTCAAACTGATCACATTTCCTGTTTTTCTGTGCATACATAAAACTGTAAAGAAGAAACAAGAGTATTCCTTAATCTCAAGACCAATTCATACAACTTTTTCATAGTTTTCCTTGATGGGTGAAATGTAGAACTGATAACACAGTGAGGTGGATTCAGACGTGAGAATGCATATCACTGTTACACCAAGGAAAGTCTCTAGAGATTTTCTTCCTCTGGGCTTCTGTAAAATTTCACTGAAGAGTTAGATTGAGTCATGAGTCCATCTGACTTTGTGACTGACTCAAAATCCAAGATTAACAGCAAATACTAAAATAATAGAACTAGGGTTGAAAATGATACAAACAGGCTAAAAAGGGAGGCTTACAATCTTTGAGATAAATTGTAGCAGCGATAAACATAATGGTTCACTTGGGAAAGTCAGCTGCCTTAGAGCAGAATGTGAAGAAGGCCAGACTTCAAGCAGTAAAAAGATATAGAAGGGTTGAGGTAACTTTAAGGTCAATGTGAACTGAGAGCATGACCTGGATGTGAAAATAAGGCCACCTGATCATAGACGGTACCACTAAAAGGATAATGTGCTAATAAATGAAAACAGAGTCTGTCGTACTCTGGGCTATGTAAATAATAATCGTACCAAGAGTCCTGTATGCACTTTGAGTATATCAACCGAGACGGTAGGATTCTTAAATCTATCATGAGGGGAACAAATGGGGCAAAGAGAAATGTTTAGCTCAAGAGAAGGAACAATTGTGTTAAAACATGTTTGAGGACTTTCAGGCTATACAGAAGAGAAGAGCACCCTATTCTACGCATGTATTTGGTTTTAGAGCACAATACTAATAGAATTATTTTAATGAGGAAAGTACAAGCTTGTGTAGAGGAGATGTAATAATTTCAACTGTCTTGTGATACTCTTGATTGGCTTATATATCAGTGAGCTTCCCTTCCGTGGAGTGCTGAGCCCAGGTTGAATTATCCCCACCAAGGACTGCTATGGGGTTCCACTGTGGTCTGAGAAATGAGACCAGAAATTCCCCAAACTCCCTTCCATCTTGAAGACTTCATGGTCCTATTCTTCATGCCCATTATAGAGCTGCTGCTTTTGGTTAGAGTGGAGCTGTGCACTAGTGTGTGTGTGCACGCCCAAGTGTGGATGGGCTTGTACGTGTCCAGATGCTCCCATGAAAACGCCCACATCTGAAGGAGCCAGTGTCACACCAGGAAGGTGGAGCACAGATGGAGGGGACATGCTGTTCCCATCCCTTTCCGTCTCTGACTTATGGACCCTCGTCTCTGTAGCTCTGCATCTAAAGCCACTACCCTGGGGCCTTGGATCCACTCCTCTCCCCTGGTCTGATCACGTGAGCAGAAAACCAAACATAGAGACAGGGCAACACAGAAACACGGCTGCAGAGAAACAAGGGGCTCAGAGCCAGCGGAAGTAAACTTAAGCCTATGTTCAGTCCCTACAACATCTAAATTTCTCTATAACTATTTTTGTGCAATAATATTTTCATAAGAGCCAAAAAGGAATTCGTCCAAAATACAAAACAGTTGGAAATAGGCATGTTCTGAGATGGAGAATGCTGGCCATTGCCATATTTTAAGACAAGCAATTTCATTGTGTTTTTTGGAAAAAAAAAATAAACCTACTTGTATTTTTTCATAAAGACAAAAGTATTTTCTCAGAAAGCAGCTCAGGAAAAAAGGATTTATTTCTACCATTTCTCATTTCTGTAGAATTTTCATGAGGTTTTTATCTTTTCTGATTTTGTCAGAGGTAAGGATTTTTTTTTCATATAGCTGCAATTTCAACCTTTTGAACATTAAGCAGATATAAATTATCTACAAGGCTAAAAAGTCTTTGATTAACAAGCTAGGGAATTGCAGGTATTAAAATTGCCCCCCAGAGGGAGCCCATATCGTTCCATGAATGCATTAGACATCTACTTTGAATTACAAAGAAAAATTAATTAAAAAGTATATGTTTATAAGTAATGTGTATTCCCCTGAGTTCATTCTAAAAGCCACATATATGCAGAATCTAATAAAAATTAAATTACATTCGCTGCATATTTTACTCCGGCAACATGAGGAAAAAGATAAAAGCAGGTGTTACCTAATGTTTCGTTCAAGAGAGCTTCCTCAGTGCCCCAACGGATCTGAATGGATTTTAATACTCGACACCCAGGGGAGGATTCTGAGTGTGGTGGAAACAAGGACGCAGCTCCCTGGTGAAGGGTGTGTGATTCAGTGGGACTGTGAGAGGCTCTGCTTCCAGAGTAATCTGCCATACTCTGAATTATTCTGGCCATGTCCACACGGGTTCTGCAGAATTGGTGGTGATAGAGAGATTCAGCAGGCTCGATTTACGAGACATCATGGACACTAGGAAGTAGCAGGCAGCCCTGCTGATCGTTGGCCATTTTATCAAGTCCAGCCTCAGGCTCAGTAGCTCCTTCCCTCCTGATCTATCAGACAGCGGGGCCTTTGCATCTGTAGATGTCTGCGGGTCTAGAAGCAATAAACGTTACTACAGCCAACGCTTTCCCATATTTTGTTTATTCCATAGATATCTCGTTTTGTTAGCTTTTTGTGCCTTACCCCCCCATGCTCTTCCCCTTTCAGTTACCATGGAAACAATTTCCCTGGTAGGGGAGGAGCCTAATGGCATCCAGGAGTGTGAAGTAAAGTCAATTTATATCATGGTTTGTGAAATATTGGAAGATAGAATTTGTAATGGTTGTGATCGCTGCATATGGTAAATCAATCTCTTTCTAGAGCAAATTTCTAAATATTGATATGAGTATGGGAGTGATAGAATTATAGAGACTCAGGCATCTCAGCAACTTACATGGCAACCTTGAAGACATACATTTATATTTTGTTTTGTTTGTACAAATGGAAAATAAAATGGAAAAGAGAAAAAATGTACTATCTATGATTTTTTTGATCTATTTTAAATTCTCCAAAGGCATCCGTTGGTCTCTAACACAAAGTATACCGTCGTATTAATTATATCGATTCACAAGTCCTGTGTTATCACTTACTAAGTTTATATGTGTGTATAAATGTCTACGATTTTACATACAGCTTATGTATGGCATGGACACTATGCCATCTTCATTCTCGCTACTATCTTTCTCAGTTTAAATCAGCTGGTATTTAGATAACTGTGATAATTCAAAAAACGCAGGCTTTTAAAAGTTTGTCAAAGCATGTGCCCTTCCCACAAGCGGGTAAGGTGATTATATTTTCATGTTTTAAAATAGCCTGGTTTGTCCTTCTTGTCTAACCAAAATTTGTTTATTCGGTTTTGCTTGTAGCTTGTCCTGCTTTTTTTTCTCTCTTAAAGAGGCATGAATGATGAGAAGACAAAATGCTGGATGATTTGTGCTTTTGAAACAGATGCCACCTGAGTTGCGACAGGTATTTTAAGTAGAATCTTCGGCATTCACTTAACACTCTCATCTGAAAATGTTCAGATCTTGGGCATATTCTCATTCATTTGCCACCAAAATGAGTCACTTCTTGGACCAGAAGGAAGGGTTAGGAATAAGATGGGGGCAAGTGAAAAGGCAAACACCAATAGAGAGGAGTGAGAGCTGTCTTGAAAAGTTTGCCTGATTCCAAACACAGATCTAGAACCACCCAGGGGAGTAGGCATGCTCTGAATTCTTTTCCCAGAAAGAGCACCCTATGCTACCCTTAATAAACAAGGAAATGATGGCATGGCGGACATATTGGAACGGCAGCCCATTCTTCTTCACATATTTCGGTTTGGCCCTCTACTCACATATTTTCTCTTTTAGAACCTGGGCTGGGGCTATCTGTACCTTTGCCATGTTTTGTAATCTCATTCCTTTGTTAGATGCGAAAAAAGGTTTACCATTTTATTCCCTTTTGAGAGAAAGATACTGTAGCTTCTAACGTATAGCTGAGAAAGAATTTTTGAAGCAAACATTAGCTTCTCACAAAAGACTAATTTACTGATAGGTCGCTGTAACATTAGGGAATCTAACCTGCCCAGAGAGCAGGTTCATAACAGCATCTGTATCCCGAACATGCTGGAGAAGTGAATCCTGCACAGAGAAGGCCTAAGGCAGGGCCCGGAGCATGCAGCACACTAGCTGGGCCGAGCCCGGGCAGGGCCCTCTGCCTCTGAGATCTGTGACTATACAAAGGGGGCTTCATGAGCCAATTCTCCTCCAGAGAGGCGAGTCTCAGCGCAGTTGAGATGTGCAGAAAGTTGATGTTTGACTTTGTCCTTCACAGATGTTATAAGACACAGTATAAAAATAAAGAACCTATTTGCTACATCTCTCTTCCTCATCATAGTCTGTTTTCACTATTGCATAAATCAAGCAATTTCCTTCACACACACCCACTTTATTTTTAATTATTTAAAAGCCAGTACTTGTGCCTGGGACAGGGCAGGGTTGTGGCTGGACTATTAATGTCCACTGGAGATAAATAGTGACAGGAACAGGAGCTGCTTCTGTGGCTCATCTCCTGATAGAGCATAGGCCAGCAAGAAAATGTCTTGGCATCAGTGGTCTGAGTTCAGATCTCTCCAGTGAGAAAAACTGCTGGTATTGGCTTATATCAGCCCACAAGTACTATTGCTCTGTGCATTCTGATTATTTCAAATGAGGCCAATGGAGTCAGGACATTTCCTCTCATCTCAGCACCAAAGTGTATGCAGGGTACATCAGGCAGGAGATAATGGTGTCAATTTAGGGAATATCTGCATCCATCACTCGAGTTTAATAAAAGAAATAATACACCTCTTGATTTTGTTTTTATTTTAAAGAGAAACTTTCACTTTTTAACAGGATAGCATTTGATAGGTAAGGGTCCAAAGTTACCTCTCTCTGTTTATCGTTTGTTTGTTTGGCTTTGGTTTTCAATGAATAGAGGTTATGAATGATTCGAGGAAAAGAAAATTACTTAAGAGTCTGAATCTGGTGCAGAGCAAAGCCCACTGTTTTGTTCAAAAATTCTTCTTCTGACCAAAGACACGAGTAGATTCATGCATGGCAAGAAGGGACAAGATGACTCACTTTCTAATTTTCATGTCATCTTCAGTTTCATGCCCCTTGGCATTGTTGTTGTTTGTTTGTTTACTTTTTGTTTGGGGATTTTTTTTTCAATTTCAGAATATTAGGGAATACACATGTCTTGTTTACATACTTTGTTTTTTGCACAAAATGAGTCAAGGTTATAAGTATGTCCCCCACCCAGACAGTGTGCACTGGACCCAATACTTGTCCATTTATTTTCCCCCCACCCCACAGCTGGATTTTCATTAAGATTTACTTCAACGTATGCACTTAAGTGTTGATAGATCAGTTCTAACCTACTATAGAGTACATGTATTTCTTTCTTCATTCCTGTGAAGTTTCACTTAGAATAATGGTCTCCTATTCCATCCAGGTTGTCACAAAAGATACTAGAGCACCATTATTCTTTATAGTTAAGTAATACTCCATGATACTCATATGCTACATTATTAATCCACTCAAAAATTGGTGGACCTTGAGTTGTTTCTATGTCTTTGCGATTGTGAATTATGTTGTTATAAACATTCACATGCAAGCGTCCTTTTAATAAAATGACTTTTCCCCCCTGATTATATATATATATACCAGCAGTGGGATTGCTGGGGCAAATGGTAGGTGTACTTTAAGTACTTTGAAATATTGTCAGACAAATTTCCATAGTGGTTGTACTACTTTGCAGTCCCACCAACAGTGGATAAGTGTTCTTTTCTCTGTATTCATGCCAGCACTTGTTGTTTTAGGTAACCTTTTTTTTTGAGGCAGAGTCTCACTATGTTGCCTTCAATAGCGTGCCATGGTGTTACAGCTCACGGCAACCTCAAACTTTGGGCGTAAGTGATTCTCTTGCCTCAGCCTTCCAAGTAGCTGGGACTACGGGCACCTGCCACAATGCCAGGCTATTTATTGTTGCAGTTGTCATTGTTGTTTAGGCCCGGGCTGGGTTCGAACTTGCCAACCTCCATGTGTGTGGCTGGTGCCATAACCACCTGTTTTATGGGCTCTGAGCCATAGGTAACCTTTTGGTAAGAGCCATTCTCTCTGGAGTTAGGTGATATCTCATTCTGGTTTTGATTTGCATTTCCCTAATCCTTAGAGACTTTGCACATTTTTTCATGAGTTTGTTGGCCATTAGTCTATCTTCATAGGAAAAGTTTCTGTTCATAAAAAAAACACTTTAAATTTGGTTGTTTCTTGGCTTGGTGCCTGTGGCTCAATGGGCTAAGGTGCCAGCCATGTATACCTGAGCTGGCGGGTTTGAATCCAGCCTGGGCCCACCAAACAACAATGACGGCTGCAACCAAAAAATGGCCGGATGTTGTGGCGGTGCCTGTAGTCCCAGCTACTTGGGAGGCGGAGGCGGGAGCCTCGCTTGAGCCCAGGAATTGAAGGTTGCTGTGAGCTGTGATGTCACAGCACTCTATACAGGGTGACAGCTTGAGGCTCTGTCTCAAAAAAACAACAAACAAAAAACTTGGTTGTTTCTTGATTATTTGCTTGAGTTCTTTGTAGATTCTTGTTACTGGTCCTTTATCAGGCATATAACATGCAAATATTTTTTCACATTCTGTGAATTGTCTATTAGCGTTTTTGATTTTGTCCTTGACTGTGCAGAAGCTATTTAACTTTATCAGGCCCCATTTATATTTGTGTTACTATGATTGCTTTTAGAGTCTTCTTCATGAAATCTTTGGCTAGGCTAATATCCGTAAGAGTTTTTCTCGCATTTTTTCCCTAGGATTCTTATAGTTTCCTGCATTAAGTTTAAGTCATTTGCATGCCTCCCATTTTAGAGATGTGCCATTCCCCTTGAGACATCCTACTCAACTTACTCATTGAGACATTGGAGACCCTTTCCCCTCCCCATACCAAAAGGGACATAATGGGGCACGGTTAGCTGGTAAGAGAAAGAACATTGTGTTGAACAATGTTCAACAGGAGAACAATGAAAGACTGAAGACAGAGAAGGGGTTTAAGTGGCTGGTAAAAAAGAAATGAGTTGGAATTATAAACAGGAAGACAGATCATAAGGCCAGAAACAGGCATATCTGGAAAGTAAGGGATGAGAAGCGTTGTGGGCAGATGCTACAAGCACTTCCAGGGTACCCAGACTGCTCTAGACAAGTGTCTGCTGTACGGTACAGACCAAGAGTACCAAGAAACACTCAGTTCTCATAATGTGTTCTCGGAATTTGGTTAGACTTGAATTTCTTGTTAACTAAACACTTTTACATTAAGATAATTTTGAATTCACATGCTATTGTATAAAGGAATACAGCAAGAAGTCAGGTAGCCTTTATCCAAATTTTCAGGCAGCCTTTAACCACATTTTCAGGTACCCTTTATCCACATTTTCTTAGTGATAAGATCTTGCAAAACTATACTGTAATATCCCAAGCAAAATACTGGCGTTGGTACAGTCAAGGTGCAAAATATTTTCATCACAAGGTCCTTCGGGTTGTCTTTTTATAACCACACCCTTTCCCTACCATTCCCATCCTGCCCTCATCCTTACTGACCACTAATCTGTTCTTTATTTCTATAATTTTCTCTTTTCAAGAATGTTATAAAGGTATAATGTTCCCATAGGGTATGCAACCTTTGGCTATTGATGTTTTTCTCTCACCAAAATTCTCTGGAGATTCATCCAAGTCATTGCAGGAATCAAAAGTCTGTTCCTTTTTGTTGCTGAGTAGAATCCCATGGCGTGAATGTCCTGTGGACTCTTTAATCATTCATCCACTGAAGGACGTGTTGTTTCCAGTTTGGGGCTGTTGTGAGTCACTAGCCAGAGTTATTCATAGTTTATGAGTAAGTTTCTATAAACTTCACATATAGCTATTTCTGTGAATGTACAATATCATTTTTCTGGGTTAAGTGTCTAGAGAACAATTGCTAGGTAATATAGTAGTTCTGTGTTGATATTTTAAAGAAATTATCAAACTGTTTTCTACAGTGGCTGTATTATTTTTGCATTCCCACTGGTAACATATGAATGATTCACTTTCTATGCCTCTTCATCCGCTTTTGGTACTGTCATTATTTTTTAGTTTACTGATTCTTCAAGGCATGTAGTAATGACTTGTGGGTTTAATTTGCATTCCCCCACTGACTAATAATGTTGATCATGTTTTCTTTTTGTTTGTTTGTGAGATAGAGTCTCACAATGTTACCCAGGCTAGAGTGCCATGGCATCATCATAGCTCACAGCCACCTCAATCTCTTGGGCTCAAGTGATCCTCTTGCAACAACCCCCCAAGTAGCTGGGACAACAGGTATGCACTACCATGCCCAGTTAAGTTTTCTGTTTTTAGTAGAGATGGCGTCTCAGTGTTGCTCAGGCTGGTCTTGAACTTGTGAACTCAAGCAATTCTCCTGCCTCAGCCTCCTAGAAGGCTGGGATTATAGGTGTGAGCCACTGTGCCCAAGTGTTGATCATCTTTTCATGAGATTATCTCCACGTACCTTTTGCACATTGTCTGATTGGGTAATTTGTTTTTACTGTTGAGTTTTTACAGTTCCTTGTATGTTCTAGATACTAGTCCTTTATCAGATGCCCGGGTTGAAAATATTTTCTCCCACTTTATAACTTCTCTTCTCATCCTATTAAAAATGACTTACACTGAAGAAAAGTTTTTGACTTGTCAATATTTCCTTTTGTGGATCATGTTCCCAATGTCACATCCATATTTCGCCCTATATCTCAAAGAGTTTTCTGGTATTTTTCTTTCTCGAAAAGTTTTATAGTTTTACATTTTGCATTTTTGCAATGAAATGTGAAATGTAAACTGAGATTTATTTTTTTGCCTATGGATGTCTAATTGCTCCAGCACCATTTGTTGAAAAGTCTGTCTTTCCAGCAATGAACTGCTTTTACACCTTTGTTAAAACTCAGTTTAGCATATTTGCATGGGTCTATTTCTGGGTTCCCTGTTCTGTTCCATCAGCTTATGTGTCTATCTCACTGCCAGTACCATGCAGTTTTGATTACTCTATATACATTACAAATCTTGAAATCAGATGGACTGATACCTTTCTTCTTCTTTTATAAAATTGCTTTGTAATTCTAGTTTCTTTACCTTTACATGTAAATTTTAGAAAAACTTTGTTATCTACACAAATATTGCTGGAATTTTGATAAGAATTTGCATTAAACTTGTATATCAGTCTAGATAATGTTGATGTATTTACTATGTAGCGTCTTTCAATCTATGGGCATTGTTTGGCTATTTATTTACATCTTTTAAAAATTTCTTTCATCGGTTTTGTATGGTTTTAGCATGCAAACTCTATGTATTTTGCTAGATTTGCTATGTATTTCATTTATTTTTTAGCAATTTTAGATGGTATCATGTTTTTAATTTTGGTATCTACACCTTCATTGCAAGTAGCTAGAAATACAATTGATTTTTGTATTTTATCATGTATCCTCTGAATATGCTAAACTTATTTCTTAATTCTAGGCATTTTTGTAGATCCTGTTAGATTTTCTACATAGACAATTGTGTCATGCAAGTGGGGATAATTTTATTTTATCAGTTTCAATTTGTATAAATTTTACTTTTCTGGGCTTATTGTACTTGCTAAAATTTACTTATTGCACTATGTTGAAAAAAGTGGTGAGAGAGGACATTCTTGCTTTGCACTTAATCTTAGGAGGAAAACATTGAAATTTTTTGTCATTAAGTATAATATTAGCTATATGTTTTCTTACAGATGGTCACTATCAAATTAAAGAAGTGTAGCATTCCTATTTTCCTAGGTTTTTGTTTGTTTGTTTCTTTGATTGGTTTTTATCATGAAAGAGAATTCAATTTTTCAAATGTTCTTTCCTCATTGATTAATATGATCATGTTGTGTTTATTCTTTAGCTTGTTACATATGATAGATTATACTGATGAATTTTCAAATATTAAACTAATCTTATATTCTTGGAATAAACTCGTTTGGGTATGGTGTATAATTATTTTTATATATTGATAAATTCTATTTGCTAATATTTTCTTAAAAGATTTTTGTGTCAAAGTCAAAAGGCACTTTGGTCTGTGTTTTTCTTTCTTTTTTTTTTTTTTTGTATAGTCTGTGTATGGTTTTGATATGAGGGTAACATTAGCTTCATAAAATAGGTTGAAAAGTGTTCCCTTCTCTTCTATTTTCTGGAAAACATCATATAGAATCAAGTTAATTTTTCATTAAACATTTAACATAAATCTTCAGTGAAACCATCTGGGCCTAGAGTTATCATTTTGGGGAGTTTTTAGATTATGAATTCAATTTCCTCTATTTTCTTGGATGTCTCTTCAAGTTAGTATTTCATGTGAGTGATTTTATTTTTTCAAGAACTGGTTCGTTTCATCTAAGTTATCAGTTTTATGTGTATAGAGTTAGTATAGAATTTCTTTCTTTCCTTTGTGCTGTCTGTAGGTCTATAGTAATATACTCTGTTTAATTCATGGTGTTAGTAATTTGTGTCTTCTCTCCCTTCTGTTTGTCTTGCTAGAGAATTGGTAGTTTTATTGACTTTTTCAAATACCTAGGTTTTATTTTACTTATCTTGTCTATTTTTGTTTTTCATTATCATTGATTTATTCTATGGTATATTTATTATTTCCTTCCTTCTGCTTGGTTTTGGTTTATTTCACTCTCATTTTTCTAGGCTGTTGAGTTGGCTCTTCAGATTATTAAAAGTTTGCCTCTTTTTAAATGTATAATTTTAGTGTGATAAATTTTTCTCTCAGCTCTGCTTTATTACATTGTACCAAGTTTGATATATTGTGTTTTTAATTTTTATTTTTATTAAATCATAATGTGTACATTAGTGCAATCATGGGGCACAATGTGCTGGCTTCGTATACAATCTGAAATATTTTCATCAAACTGTTTAACATAGCCTTCATGGCATTTTCTTAATCACTATATGAAGACATTTATATTCTGCATTTAGTAAGTTTCACTTGTACCCTTCTAGGGGCTGCAGTGACCTAACTACTAGTATTTCTCCACAGCTCAGATTCTAACACAGAGTAACTGATTCTCTAGGGTAAGACAGGGATGTATTTTTAATTTCATTCAGTTCAATGTATTTTTAAAAATTTCTCAAGACCAATTTTGTTTTTTATTACTGGAAGATTATTTAGTTAGAATAGTTTTGTTCTAGTTTTCAAAAGTTTGGAGAATTCACTGCTATCTACTACCAATTTCTAATATGACTCCATTGGGTCACAGAACACACCCTCTGTGATTTCAATTCTTTTCAGTTTGTTCAGGCTTGTTTTATGCCCAGGATGAGGTCTGCCCTAGTGTATGTTCTACAGGCCCTTGAAAAGAGAATGTGCTCATTCTGACGTTGCTGGATGGACTGTTTTGTAAATGTCAATGAGCTCCTGTTGCTACATGGTCTTCTGAATCCTTGGTGATTTTCTGTATAGATGTCCTATCAGTTGTTTAGAGAGGAATGTTGAAGTCTCCAACTATAATTGTGGATGTGTTTATCTTTTTATTTATTTCAGGTGTGTTTGTATTTGCTCATTGAATCATTTTTAAAATTTTGCCAGATTATTCTAACATCTCTGTCAACCTGGTGTTGGCTTCTATCAATCATGCCTTTCATTCATTTTGTGGCCCTCACTGTTCTTGGTAGGATGAGTGATTTTCTTTTGAAATCTGGATATTTTTGTTTATCTTATGAGACTCAGGATAATCCTCTCTTTTAGCTTCTTGATACTACTGCAGCAGGGGAAGGAGGGTGCTACCTGCTTACTGCAAAGTGGAGATAGAAGTGCACGTTCCCCCACTAGCCTCCATTTACACTTGAGGGGCAGGGTGCCCTTTGTTACGGTTGGGCATGAGCAGAAATTCTGACTGCCCTAGTGGTCTATACTGACACTATGGTGGGGGTGACCTCCTTTGAGAGGGGCATGGACAGTCAGGATTCCCCTGTTTTCTCCACCATCTCCACTGATACCATCAAGGAATAGGGGAGTTCATTACCAGCTAGCAAGCGTCAAAATTCCTGCTCCCACCTTAGCCTTCTCTCTCAGAGTGTTAGGCCACTGTTGTAGCCTGATGAAGACAGAACTCTGGGCTCCCCATTTGGTTTTTACTGGCATGGGTGATGCTGCGGCCTCAGTTATTGCTTGTTTGTTATTCACTGTTTTGTGAGGTGTGGCAGGAGTGAAATAATAATTTTCTAAAAGTTTTCTGCCTAAAGGCTACTCTTTCCAGGTACTTTCACTAGACAGAATAGGATCCAGTTGAAGCTTCATTTGTCTGTGTCTTGAGTTTCTGAGTTGCTAATTTCTTCAGTTTCCTGTCTGAGAAAACCCAGGGATCTTGCCATTGTGTCATTCTTCATGTCTGGAAGTTCCTGGCTGGTCCATCTTTTTGTTTCCACCTTTCAGAGTCTTATGTGTTTTTCAATATATTATATCCATATTTTTAGTTGTACTTAGTGGGTGAATAGGGAATGTACACCTATTTCATATTCATGAGAGAAAGAATTCTCACTGACTTCTTAATCACTAGGATTTTATTTAAGGGCAGTGAGCATCCCAATGCAACAAGCATTGGTATCATCCCAAGAGGGCACAGAAAGTACCCCTATTATTGATTTTCTGGACCCAGAAAACTGTCAGTCCTTTCTGACAACACTGTGCCCATTTGGAAGGGCTGGGACATGTTTCATGCACAAGTGCATTACCTTATTTCAGTGTGTATATTTTGTGAAGTAGAAACCAATTTTATCCGACTTTCTTTTAACCTGTTTACTGTCCCTCATTTGGGCTACTAGATATAAAGTATCCAATAGTCCAAGGAGGACTAGAGCACCTGTAAGACTAGAGGATTTGAGAAGAATACATATGGATCCAGACGGATCCACAGAAAATCATTAAAAAAAAAACAAAACTCTCTTAGGTTGGGGGAAGCAAGAGGAATTCAAAGAGAAGCCAAGCAATGCTGACAAATGTTTAATAATCAGCTGTTTTTTTGGGAGGGAGCTGGAATTTGTAGTGTTTTCATTTTCTGTGGTGTAAATACTCTTACCATAGCTGATTTCAAGTTACCAATATGTCAGCACTCACCGTGGAGTTGGGAAGAAATGCTAACAATTGGCTTTCACAAGTCAATCTGTGCCAGCTCCCCACCACAAGTGACAGTAACTGATAAAATTCTTTGGGAAGGGGGCCTCTCTACCCACTTCATTTCACTATTTAGCTTCCAGAGGAAATTGTCAGCAGTATTTCTACTAAATTTGCATATTTGGGAATACAACGAATCAAGTCTGTTCTTCTCCTGGACGATCAAACTTGTTTCTGGAACTTTTAGAAATTCTATCCTGCAATCATAATAGCATGGGAGAGGTAAACATGTTTTTGTGGGTCAGTGGCAGAGAGACCTAAGGAATTTTCACCAAGTCTCCTATGGAAACAGAGGAGAGAAACTATAATTTCCTTATGTTCTTGAGAAAGACAGATAATTTTGCTGAATCTGAAAACCAGGAGACCAAAACAATTTCACTGTCATGAGAGAAAACATTACAGTAGAATTCAGCATGAGTTTTTATGTGACAATTAAGTATGTTCATGGATATCTCAATGAACATCTGTGTAGAGGTCAGAGAATGCAAAGAATATGATGTGGCATTGAACATATCACTGAAAACCAGTTCAGGGATAATCATAACCAAGGAAGAAATTCTTACTATGCCTTTACTTGCTGTGTGACTTTAAACAAGTTATACCGCATCAGTAAAATGTAAGAAATGATGGTACCTACTAGGGTGTGATGATGATTAAATAAGTATATAGTCTCCAAAATGCTGTAAAAATTTGAAAAATATATGTTTACTATACATGTGTCTTCTTGAAAAAAAGACTTAAGTATGTCTTATAACTCTATCTCATTTCTGAATCATTTGCTTTTAGGCATATCACTCTGCCTTAAAAAAAAGAAGAGCAAGATTTTCAAGGGCAGGCATATTCTTTTAACTATGGACCCCTACAAGAGCCTTATTGGGATTAAGGATTCTGAGAAAGCAAGAAGAGAGAAACTATGACTTGAAAACAGATGAATCTAGTAGAGTCAAATGCCCAACTATTTATAACCTAAGTTGATTATACAAAGTCTGACAATTAAGTCTGGGAATTTGCCACTGTAAGCTTATGGAGGCAGCACTGTACAAACAGCTTGTTAAGGTATCATAACCTTGGTATATCAGTGTCAACATGTGACCATTCTTACCCAGTGACATTCATTATTGCTGCATGTTTTTCTGTGCTGTTGCAAGAATGTTGGAGCTTAAATTACAGTAAGGAACAAACATTTATAAATTTCTTATTAAACTTTCCAGGAATAAAAGTGAAGTCAGGTACATGTTAGTCTAAGTTTTTTTCATGCCATGAAGAAAACAGCAGTATATAAAATGGATTAAATATTTTTCTGAGGGCTGAGATGGTGTTGCTGATGAATAGAGGTTATGGCAACCAGTAATAAGTAGAATTGGCAAAAACATTGTACAAATTCATCTAATTGTGTGTCAAGGTCATTGGCTGACTAAAAGAAGCACAGCAGACCAAGTAAACATTGATAGAGATACAGGAAAATCTAACTGAAAATCTTGGTCAACAATTCATGGCTCTTGCTTCACTGCAATGCACCAACTCACACAGCATTGTCTGTCAGGAAATTTTTAGCCACTAAACAAATAACTGTATTGGAACATGGTCTCTACTCACCTTATCTGGACCCTAATAACATTTTTCTTTACTCAAAGATAAGGAAATATTGAAAGGAAGACATTTTGATGACATTCAGGACATCAAGTATAATAAGACAACAGCTTTGATGGACATTCCAGAAAAAGAGTCCCAAAATTGCTTTGAAAGATTAATCAGGTACTGGCATCAGTGCATAGCTTTCCAAGGGCGGTACTTTGAAGGGGATCCTAGTGATATTCAGCAAAAAGGTATACCATATAGCACTTTTTCTAGGATGAGTTCACAATCTTAATTGTCAGACTTCATGAGGCAATTTTTCTTAATTTTTCATTCTCCTTTTAATTGAGTTTTAGTGTTCTTAAGTGAGTCATTTAGCCTCTGTGATTAGGGACTACTGTAATTCTATCGACATTAATGACAATTTATAAAATGAATAAATTAGAAGTGAGACATACATGTATAGGTATACACAAGTGTCAGTGAACTTGTCTTATAGATTAAAAACACAAAGGTGAGGCATGGGGTGCATTTTGAGAAAAGTTGGGCCAGAAAATGGTGGTTAAGAGGGAGATACATCTATTCCAAGCTCTGCAATGGTGGCATGTGGTATTTTCTGGGAATTTAAGACTACATTACATTTTAAAAGGAGAGAAATTGATACCTTAAATTTTTTTTTAGTGCTTTCATTGATGGATTGGTGTCGGGGAAATCATTCTAGGTTGTACTTTGCATAGTTCGGTAGGTCCTACAGTTCACTATAGTCTTCTAAGCCAATCATTCCTTTAAATTGTGCAAGAAGATTATTTATTTAAAGAAAAATATGCCATTGCTTTAGGGCATCCAATGATGTGTACAAAATATAAATTCAACAATTAAATTACAGTAAATTAAATTAACTCTGGTAGCTGTAATTTTCCTTTAAAAGCACAGCAGAAGTATTAGGCATGAGAGAATGCCATGTGAAGCCTATTATTTTTTCTTATGATTTTAGTTATGTAGTATTTTGATTCTCAAAAGAATTAGGTTGCTCAGCTACATTTGCATATGATTTAAGTCTTTCATATTAAATGCATCTATTTGGTATAACTATAAACTTTTTCTATTTGATAATGTCTATCTATATTAATAGCTTGTCAATTTCAATTAAATCATTCAAAACATCAACCATGAATAGAACCACATAACAAAAATATCGTAACTAGCAATATGAACAAATATTTGCTACAAAAAATTTGTCACCATATAACATTGATTATAGCTTGTTTCAAATATGTAATTCCATACTTCATTTTTATCTAATATTCATCTAATAGTATGAGATTTTTGTAGTCTGGAAGGGTTTCATTTTGCACACTTCACAGTAGTTGACATGTTGTGGTTGTAGTTTGAGTTGAATTAAGTGAACACATGGTACTTGGGATGGTGATTTCTCAGTTTTAGTTCTTATCCTTCAGTTCAAGTATCATACTCAGGCAGAACATTCTTAAGATTATTCCTTTCTTTTTACATGCATATTTTTTATCTGAATTTCTGGATTTGAATTTTAAGTCACAAGTATAGTATATGATTGACTTTGAGGATGAAGAAGGATCAAAGTAAAAATTGAGAATAATTCTGGCTGGCATGTACAGCAAGAATCTTCATTTATTTTGTTTGCTTATCAGGCATCCTCAACCTTTTTAAACAGGGGGCCAATTCACTGTCCCTCAGACCATTGGAGGGCCAGACTATAGTTTAAAAAAAAAAAAACTATGAACAAATTCCTATGCACACTGCACATATCTTATTTTGAAGTAAAAATCAAAATAGGAACAAATACAATTCACACTGAAGCATGTGGCCTGTGGGCTGTAGTTTGAGGACCCCTGGATTAGATAATGATATTGAAAATTGGAGTCAAGGATTTATAGTGCTGGAACACAAACTTGTTTTCTAAACTTGAGAAATTCATGTAACTTTTCTGCCTCATTTTACATATATGTAAAGTGGTGATAATATGAGCAGTTTAGTGATGAGATTCAAAATGAAATATATATATATAAACATCTGAAAAGTGGTAACATTATATAAATGTTAGCTGTTTTAAATGTCAAGATTATACATAAACTAATTAATAAAACATGATTACATTTTAAAATTTGAAGCATTGAAGTTGTTTTCTTTGGTAAAGATTGTCGCTTATCTTCTAGGAACCTAATAATGTGATATACAATTTCACGCACACAGTATTCAGTATCTATGATATAAAGGCTCAGGTCAGTGTCCTTTTTTCATACAAAGAAAGTTTTACCAGATATCCCAAACTGAGCCAGACGCTCTCTGTTCCCAGAGATTTGCAGAAATGGGGATTCCTTACTCCTCAAAGCAAGCAGTCCTTCAGTCACAAGGAATCTTACAAACTTTCCCAGATCTCTGAGGACGTTTTCTTCCCCCTTTGTGTTGCCTAAAAACTATTTAGAATTGAGAATAGTCTGATGTGGAGAGAGCTACTGGTAATTTTTTCTTTAGTAATGTCTATGTGTGTTAGCGCGCACACTCGTGTGTGTGTGTGTGTGTGTTGGAGAGAGCGAGAGACAATTGTAGATACTATAAAAGTCTTATAGCTTTCTTTTGCTACATATTTTTTCTACGTTATCTTAGGACTTTTAGTGGATTGATTAAAACAATGACAGAATTTTGGTCGTCACAGCTGTGGGAGCAAAATATATTTTAAAGGTAGTCTAGGAATAGGGTTTTAATACTGACTAATCATGGTTGAGGACTGTCTCTAAGCTAAAATTCACTAGGACTTCCTGAAGATTTCTCTATTGCCTCATATGTTATGCTCATTTTTCTGACATATATTGTATTTACTTACTTATTTGTTATGTTGTTGTTGTTGTAATTATTATTATTATTCTTGTGACTGAGTCATGAGTAAGCCTTTCGATAATTGAGAAGAAATAGACAATGTGTTCAGGATGATTTTCTTAGAGCTAAGAGATTTTTCTGAAGACAAAACCTAAATTGTGCAGACTCTCAAAACAAACCCCAGACACGGTCTGGGTCATAAAATTTATTGATTTGATAAAGAATGTTTTTAGGGAAAAAGAGGGGAAAAAAATCAAAGCTTAGAATCCCTTATAATTAGTAAGGAAAGGGATTGGAATCCGATCTTTGGCTTGGATCCCAGGTCAGCCACTTAGGTGTGTAACTTTTTCTCTCTGAGACCTCTATGATTAAATTTCACAAATATAAAGGGGCTTCTTTGTAACATATGAATGTGTAAAACTATGATTATCAGGTCATAATCATGTGGTCTCTTTCCTAGGCCTGTTTTAGTCTCAGATCCTCACCTGGCTGAGGGGAAGCCCTTATACTTAGAGCTGCCATTACCTACAATTCCTGGAGCAAGGTAGTGGATTGCGCTGAGATGAAATGGTTCTCGGACTTTGACAAACATCACTGTCACCTGATGGAGGCCTGTCCTCAGAGATTCAGCAGTGGGATAGTGCCCATAAAATTGCATTTCTAACACACTCACCCTGATGCCCAGTCTGCTTATCTGAGAATCAACTTTGGGAGACTCTCTGTCCCAGGAACAGTGAGCACATCACTTTTAGGTACCCAGAGAGAGAATCTTTCTCTCATAGAGGAAAACCTTGTTTCCCTAAAGAAAGGAAAGAATGCAAAAAAAAAAAAAAAAAAAAAAGAAAAAGAAAGGAAAGAATGGACAAAATAAAGGAAGTAGGAAATGCCCTCTCCTTGGGTCCTGTAACAAGGCATCTTAGCATTTCTTGGTCCCTGTGACTTTGCAGCCAGCAGTGAGGAAGGAAGCACTATCTCAGTCTATTTGGGCTGCTATGACAAAATAACACAAATTGGGTGACTTATAAATAGAAAAAATGCATTTCTTATGGTTTGGAGGCTAGTAAACCCAAGATCAAGGTGGGTGCTGGCAGATGGCTAGCTGGGCAGGACTCACTTCCCATGTCATAGGATGGAGCCTTCTCCCAAGGTCCTCACACGGCAGAAGAGAGAAGCTCCCGTAGGCCTCTGTTAAGGACACCAATCCCTTTCATGAAGACTCTGCCTCATGACCTAATCTCCCTCCCAAAGATACCACCCTCTAATGCCATCACATTGGTGATGGGATTTCAAAATAAGAATTTGGGGAGCGGACACAAACATTTAGACCATGGCAAGAACTACATTGGAAGAACAGGAAACTGGGTTCCAGAAAGAAAAAGAAAATACTGTCTAAGTGATACAGGGTTTCCCCATTCAGGGCTGGACTGGGATTCCTATTTTCTAGGCCTGGGTGAGTTCAGAAATCAGTCTCATCACAGATACCCAACCCTCTTTCTGGGATCAGGCAAGGTCATGGAAAAGGCATCCTGATCGGTATCTCATCTGGGCAGTTCCTCTGGAGTAGGGAGCATACACCCTCATGCCTCACCTGGGTGAGGACTGTAAGGACCACATTCCTTTGCTAATTTTAGGATTATTTTCTGCTCACAGGCCTCTGGCTAATTGTGAAAAGTTCCCAACATACATTCCCATAGCCCCCTACTGGCAGGACAGGAAAAGCAGTATATAAAACCCTAGACCAAAGGACCACATGCACGTCCCACTTGTGTTCCCCCTCTTCTGCTTTTCTGTCTCTTTTATCTTTCAGTAAACTCTGTCCTTTCACTTACTCATGTGGTCCATGGTTTCATTCTTTGAATCTTGAGATCAAGGACACAGAGAAATTCTGGCTATATAAGTAATGCAGTTGAATAGCAGATCTGAGGTTCAAACTGAAGCTCTGACTCCATTTCCCTGACTCCTTTCCCAGGACCCTCTTTTAAAAAACAATTTTGTTTTAAATTGGATAAGAAAGTGGGTTAATGGGATTCATCCTACTCATTAAAAGAACTTGGGTTTGAGCAGGTTCATGAAATTTATTTGAGTAACATATGTTGAATGAAGGTGAACTCATAGGTTATCGTTAATGAAGAACGGACTCTCCCTTTCCAGCCACCGTTCCCCCTCCTGTCCCGGGGTCAGGCCCTCCTTACTCTTTTCTCTGTGCTCTGTCATGATGATGCTTAGCTTGTCTGGGTGATGGTCATGCTCTTCACAGCATGGTTCCTAGAATGGCAGCTTCATCATCTTCATCATCTGGGGGCCTGTCAGAAATGCAGAACCTCAGGCCCACCTCAGACCAACTATGGAATAAGAATCTTCTGCTAAAGTTTCCCAGGGGATTCATAGGCACATTCAAGTTTGAGAAAAACTGGTGTACAAAATCACAAGAAAAAAGAGCTGAGGAAAAAAGAAATACTCTCCCACATACGCTTTTCTCACCCCTCCCCCCAGGTATATTTTGTCTGCTTTGTCAAAAATCAAGTGACTATATGTAGATGATTTTATATCTGACTTCTCTGTTCTGTTCCATTAGTCTATATCTCATTGAGCCAGTACTATGCTGTTTTGGTCACAATATCTATGTAGTATACCTTAGAGCAGGGGTGCCCAACTTGTGGCCCACCGGCAGTACACTGATTTTGTAAGGACTTTTTTGCTTAGCTGTGGTGTCAGATGTTAGGAATAGTATGTATAAACCTTTCATTGCTAATCAGCTTTCATTAGTGTTTGCGTCTTTGCTATGTGGCCCAAGTCAGCTCTTATTCTTCCAATGTTCCACAGCAAAAAAAAAAGTTGAACATCTCTGATTTACACCTCTGGTGTATGCCACACTATAAAAAGGGGGTGTTCAGTCTGGAATAATGATGCTTTCAGGTTTGTTCTTTTGGCTAAAAGTTGGTTTAGCTATTAAGGCTGTATTCTGGTTCCAAATGAAGCATAGAATTATTTTTTTCTGTGAAGAATGATGTTGTCATTTTGATAGGGATTGCTTTGAATCTGCAAATCATTTGGGGTAGTATGGACAATTTAACAACATTGATTCTGCTGGTCCATGAGCATGGTATTTTTTTTTTTTTTTTTAGACAGAGCTTCAAGCTGTCACCCTGGATAGAGTGCTGTGGCATCTCAGCTCACAGCAACCTCCACTTCCTGGGCTCAAGCGAGCCTCTTGCCTCTGCCTCCCAAGTAGCTGGGACTACAGGCACCTGCCACAATGCCGGGCCATTTTTTTTTTTTGGTTGGAGCTGTCATTGTTGTTTGGCAGGCCCGGGCTGGACTTGAACCTGCCAGCTCAGGTGTACGTGGCTGGCGCGTTAGCCCGTTGAGCCACAGGCACCGAGCCATAGCATGGTATGTTTTTGCACTTATTTCGCCATCAGGAATTTTCTTCCTCAGTGATCTGTAGCTCTCTTTGTAAAGATTTTTTCACCTCTCTGATAAAATATTTTGCTACTGTGTTGTACTTTCTTTATGGCTATTGTGAATGGTATTGAGTCTCTGAGCTATCATCTACATTTTAAGTTTATAAGTTACTTCGGATTAGGGACTTGGTTGGTATCATTTAGTGGCATTTCTAACATGTAGCCTAATATATAGTAAATCACAAATTACTCTGTATTGAACAAATGATTCCAAAATCACTACATCAGGTTCAGATTTCCCTCGAACCTGAGAATCATTAGTTCTATCTGGACATTTCTTGGTAATTTTTTCTGGGCACCTCTAATTTAAGATGTGTAAATTGATTTCTCATTTATATCTATTGCACCTCTAGTTTTCTTTCTGAGGATGGCATCCCATTTTACTGGTCATAAAGTGTCCCTAATCTCATATTCAACCAATTACCACGTCATGGCCCCCTAATAACTACAGAATCCATCCTATTCTCTCTAACATCATTTCTGCCACCTTGGCTCCTTACTTACTGCTTGATCATTTCTTGACTGATTTATTTTAATGGTGTTTTTATTGCCACTTGTCTATTGTTTTATGTCCCTATGTTCCATGTATCTATTCTTTACACTGCCTCCAAAATGTCCAAAATTTAAACCTAACCAAGCCACTATTTTTCAATTTTTCTTTTTGCTTAAGTAAATTCTTGTGCCCTTCACCAGGACAGATTTAATCTCCATAGAGGATTTTCTAAGGTGCTTCACTATTTGGTCCCTGCCTTCTTCTCCATTCTCACGTTACCTCTTTCCTCCATGGGCTCACTCTGTGACTTGCAGTTCTATAATAAATGCAATATTCCGTCTCTTACATCCAGAACTGACTGATCTTTTGCCACCCTTTCTACACTTCCCCTTCCTGAAAATCTTCACTCTGCTTCAGGACTCAGGTGGTGTTTTTGCTGCTAAAACACCTTAGATGTTTCTAAGTTGGGCATTTCTTCCATTTGTGGGCATAGATCTGGTGCACATCTTCACGACAGTGTTCGTCATGCTGCATCACAACTGTGTGTATTTATCAGGTCAATCTGTGTTTTGCCGTTAGAAAAATCCAGACACTTTTATCTTTATATCTGTATGACATATCATAGTGCAGGAATGATTGTAGATCTTCATTATATATTTTTTTGAATTGAATGAACAATTTGGAGGCAGCTATTTCAAACAAGGGCCTGAAAGGAAGTATAAAGATCAGAAATACCTCTTGAGAGCAGAGATCATCTCTTTTTACCAGTAAGTTCTCAGAGCTTAGCACAATCTTTGAAATATAGTATGTACTTTATAAATATTTGTTGAAGAAATCAAGGGATAGAGGCAATGAAAGATGAATAGATGTTGCTGAAAGTATTGCTATATAAAATTAATTCTCTGTTTGAGAAGGTGTTATTGCCACCTGCTTCATTTCTCTTGCTTTTGTCTTCTCCTTCCTGCAATTGGGTACGGTGACAGGTGTACCTGTAGGCCCAGGCACGTGCTAGCTCTGAGCTGGGTATGACAGAAACAAGAGCTATAGCAGTACCCTCAGATCTACCCTCCTGGGATTCAGTTTTGTTGATTATCAAAGTCCGGTCCATCAGCAATAAGTTCTGTGACTATGTGTCAGCAACTTATTAATAACAGCCTTGGGTGAGCAAGGCACATGTGGCAAGGTTATTTCATCTTCCTTCCTATCAGTTTCAATTTCATCTGCTATATATCTGTACATTCCAACGTCCCAGATTTGACTTCCTTCATATATAGCTCATAGGCATCTTTCTGCGTCCTTCAAATATCACACTCTGCTACCTGCACTGTCCCTGAATTATTAGAATTAACAACTACTCAATCATTTCTGGCACTGAATCTATATATCTTTGTTTTTACCTCCCTCTAATCTTGTATTTCATCAGGTAAGATAAAAGAGTGTTGGTACTTTTTTATTTTTAATCCTATGAAGCAAATCTTGTCATTGTGGTAGTTGTGATGAGCCATTCCTTTCATAAAATAAGCTATGCATGCTGAGTACTTCTTTAAGCATACCTGTTTAAGTATGCTTTGAATATTCTTTGAATATTTTTCTGAACTAGACCTTGCCAGTGTTCTCACATATAATTATTAATGCTTTTATATTGCTGAATTTTTGGAGGCCCTCTTACATATCATCCTTAGAGAGAAACAAACATCTATGACTTAATACTTCATAAATAACTGAATAATTATAAAACTAAATAAATAGGCGAGAAAGGAAAAAAATCTTTAAAAAAATAGAATTATATTAAGGTGAAAACAGTTTATTCTATAAAGAATGGAAGAAGGAAAGAAGAAAGGAAGGAAGGAAGGAAGGAAGGGAGGGAGGGAGGGAGGGAGGGAGGGAAGAAGAAAGGAAATCTCTTCTTTGTAGAAGAATTGCAATTAATAAATGTGAAAAAAATAAGGAAAGTTGAAAATCACTAGTGGGCAACACCACAGTAATAATTGCAGGCAAGCTACACCAATGGCTGATAAAATTATTGGGCAGAAGTTTGAGGAGAAACACAGTATTGACATAGTTTCAAAGTATGTTCCTGCCACCTTGTAAAAGTATGTCCCTGCCACCTCGTCCTTGGCGGTGTTGGTGCTGCGGCAGCCAGCTGAAGAACCAGCGGGCTCGATGACTGGCAAGGAGAGGGACCTCCAACCCCCACCGGAGGCTCCAATAGCCAAAAAGGCTGGACAACTGCCGAGGAGCCACCTGTGCCTTGGTGTCTCCTTCACTTTGCACTTGGGACTAAATGTGGAACCTCCATTTCCTATACCTAGGTCAGTTTCATGTGAATTTCCTGGGCCTCAATTCCATGAATGGACTGTGTCCATTCATTGATACATTCATTCACTTTGCAATAAATAAATAAATAAATAAATAAATAAATAAATAAATAAACAAAGTATGTCCCCTGGGAATTTATTAAGCACAAAAGAAAAAATAGTAACTTTACTGTGGAGAAACCTGGCAGACACACATATTCCTGCCAAAAAAGCATAATGCTTAAGTTAATCGTGAGATAACACCAAGAGGGGACAAAACAAACAACAACAACCAGAAACAAAGACAGAAACAAAAACAATGGATGGCAGTCTATGGGATCCCTGACAGGTCCTCTTCAAAAGTGTCAAGCCACAAGAAACAGGACTATGACAGACCAGACAAGGAGAGACAAGGTGTTGTCACAGACTGGGAGAAGATGAAAGAGACACAACAACTTAGTGTATAAAAAATAATGTGAAGGGGAAAATGCATAAAAGTTGTAGCTGTCTGTAGTTGAGCTCACAGTGATAAACCCACGTTCATTTCTAAGTTTTGATAATCGCACTATGATTATGCAAGATGCTAATACTAGGGGAAACAGGGTGAGAGATAGATGAAAATTCTATGTAATAGTTTTACAACTTTTCTTTAAGTCTGTATTTATTTCGAAACAATGTCCTTAGGTTAAAAAATGAAAAATGGCTTAAGAGAGGGTGTGGCTTATTGAAGATGTTTAATAAAGTCTAGGCAGCCTTCATCAGTCATGGTAGCCTCAGTCTGAACAGGCCATGCCAAAGATGTACATGGATTCCTAGGCTGCATAGGACTGAACTTTACCCAAATCTGAGCCATATATGATAAACCCCATCTAGTTAACATACTATTCCCTCGAGAAAAGGCATACAAAAATTGGGTTCTATCCCTTGGTTTCTAATCACATAGGGAAAAAAATAGAAGTACTTATTTCTTCTTTTGTTGGCCAATATTAACCTTAAAGGACTTACTGCTTGGCTTTCTCTGAATGTTGACAGAACATTCTGGCATGATTGCTTGGTGAAGGCCAAGATGGAATCAAACATGAGAGACCACGTTTTGCTAATCTTCCAGAACTCATGAATAGCACCACTGCCTCCATAGATAAGGAAAAAGAAAATGTTTTCAAAAAGCATTTGACAAGTTTTCACATCGAAGATTTATATCTAAAGCAGACTCAGGAGATGGGAGGTAAAACAGCATATTGTAAACCGAAAACTAATTTAACAGTAGTAGACAAAAAGCAGTCATAGATGGCAGGCCCAGCTTTGAAGGGGGTAAGAACACGAGTGCTTTCTAGAGCTCTGGGAATAAGCCCTACATATTTTGGGACATGTGCAGAGGAGAAAAGATCATTGAACGTGCTGGTGATGTTAAATTGAAGTCTTAGCAAATAATAAGGTACAATCTTATCAGATTGAGAGGGATTTGAATTGGGGGTGATTAAGGCAGAGGATGCCAAACGCAGTTCAGATACAAACTAATAAGCACAGGATCAAGGAGCCAATTATGCAGAACATACAACCAGAAAAGGATTTGGAGGATATTGTGGGAAAATCTGCAGAACCATCAGCATAGAGCGCAGCCGCATTAGAAAAACACCCGGGATTTACCAGGTGATCTCATCAAAGGGAGACATGACCGAGGAGAAAGTGGTACTGCAACATTGGAGGGCATTACCTTGATTCCTATTTGAATATCGTGTACACTGCTGAACTGAACAGAGGAAATAGAATAGTCTTGGGGATGGGGCAGGCAGTAAAGGAAAAAATTTAATTGGGAAACTATTTCCATTTTAGTCTCATTGGTAAATGGCAGATTTCATGCTAGAGTTTTTAAAAATTGAGTGTTCTCAAGAAAATTTTTGAAATGTGGAAAATGGTGAGAATGGTATTGTTTAGATGCACGCATTGTTCTAGTGATAGGCTCAAATATCCTTTGAAAGACTCAACCAGAGGTTTACTGTACTCCCAGTGTGTTGGTATGGACATAAAAGGTATAATTCGGCCTTCAGCCCCAGGGTGAACAGAGCAGAACGATTTAATGCTGCACACAAGAAAAAACCTGCCAGGAAAACACTGGAGATGTGGAAAAGCAAATGAATTGAAGTGACACTGAGACTTATTTTTGGTGAAGGAGGTGATTAAAAATCATCGCTAAAAAAAAAAATCACAGGGAAAAGGAAGTGAGAACAAATTTTAAATGACCAGTTTTGACAAGCAAAGTTTTCCTAATTGCAAAATCTTCACATATAAACTAGAATGTGGCTATGTAAACAAGCTTTGAAGTTTTCCATTTATTTATATTTGTGTGGGTTGCTGATCTGATTCTGCCATTCGGAATGTGAATCCGTTTTAATATAAGTACAGTGCATGCCAATTTCACACAGCTCAACCTAACATTCTGTCTCACATGGTCTCCTAGATTCAGTAAGTGTGAGTCACGCACGGAGTCTGGCTGCGTCCATCCCCACACAAAGCAAAGCAAAAGCAGAAGTAATTTTACTGATCATTTAGATTCAAAAATAACTTTGCATGTGAAATATCCGGACAAGGAAAGCAAAATATTGAGCCTTGTTTACCTTTGGATGCTGCCACGTGGTCATCTCAGCTCTCCTCTTGACGTTCCATGATAAAGAATCACAGAGATTTCTGGCTGGGAGGAACCTTAAGAATCCTTTAGTACAATCCTCTTAAAATGCAGATAAGAGCGATTAGGAAAGTTACCCCAACTTTTAAAGGTAGTTAGAAAGAAGCCTAAAACTAGATTCTTGAATTCTAATTTAGCATTTTAACATGCAAAGGTGCGGCCTCCTAAATTTATAACACTTCTTCGGTGCTGTACTTCTGCAATAATGTTTACATATCGCTTTCATTTTCAAGTTTGTGCCTTCATTTTCCACAGTAGAAAATCTAAGATTTCATGCAATATGACAGTGTCCGAGAGCCAGTGGACGGCAGCACAAAGGTCATGTGCACATCACCTCCAGGAGAAAACTGATCTCTGACAGTCACTCTGGGAGAGATGTGCCTGCCCTGTTGGTACCATTCTTCATGCAGAGCCCCATGCCATGGGGCTCACAACATCAGTGGGAGCCTGAACTACTTTTTGTATCTAACAGCAGCTTTACTGAGACCTAACATGACTTGGGCAAGTTAGGCCTTCTTCCTAGGTCCGATTTCTTCTTAAAGGGGAGACTAGGATCAGATGATCTCTAAAGTTCATAAAGATTTAAGATTCCAGCATGTGATTATAGTGTGGAGGATAAGGAGGCGGAGACGACTGTAGTCAAATTTCTACTTGGATGATCTTTAGGAGGTCACTTGGTTGAAAATCAACATGCAATTTTTCAATAAGTCCAACACTACTAATTTCTCCTCTGAAACAGATGGCATTTGGGGGTGCAGGAGGGTAAGCATTACATAAAAGAGATACTTTGCATTGAAGTGCAATGATGTGTGAAAAAGTAGTACTACTTCATTAATGTACAATCACACTCTTCTGTGCTCAGCTTAATCCATGAAATCAAGTGAAAGAACCATCTCTCACACCTTGCTCTCCAGGATCTAGAACGTGGATGTACAGAATCCAGTATCCATACAGAGGTGTAGCTATCCACCTTGCATAGGGTAAAATATTTGCATAATTCCTAATTTTAAAAGGTGCTATAAATTATAATTGTTTTTAAAGAATTTCTTCATTTGACAAAAGACAACAACAGAAACTTTTCAAAGCAAGATGGTCTAATGGGCAATGAATGCATGAAAAAAATGTTCCTCATATCTAATTGTTAGGGAAATGTAAATCAAAACAACTCCAAAGAGAATGGCTTTATCCAAAAGTCCCCAAACAACAGGGGTGCTGACATAGATGCAGAGAGAAAAGGAATATTTATATGATGTTAGTGGGACTGCAAACTGGTAAAACCTTTATGGACAGTTGTATGACGATAACTCAAAGAACTAACAGTTGATCTATCAGCTGATGTAGCAATCCCACTGATGGATACACACCCCAAGGCCACAAGGTCATTTTGTAAAAAGGACACCTACCCTTGGATGTTTTAGTGCCACAATTCACCATTGCAAAGATGCGGAACCAACCCTACTGCCCATCAATGCATGAATGGAAGGACAGACTGTGGTATGTGCATACCATGGAGTCCTACTCAGCCACAAAAAACATCAGTGATCTCGTATCTTTTGTGACAACCTGGAAGGAATTGGAAACCATTCTTTTAAGTGAAACATCACAAGAATGGACAAACAAGTACATGTACTCAGTACTAAGTTGGAACTAATTGATCAACACTTATGTGCACAAATGGAAGAATATCTCGACAAAAATCAAGCTGGGGGTAAGGAGGAGGAGGCAATGGGTAAATTCACACCTGTTGGGTACAGTCACACTATTTGGGTTAAGGTTGCACTTACAACTTTGACTCAGTCTGTACAAAGTATGTAAACGAAACTGTGTGCCTCCTAGTTCTGAAATTAAAAACAAATTAAAAAATTAATTTCTTTGACTCAGTACAAAGTATGTAAACAAAACTGTGTACCTCCTAATTCTGAAATTAAAAAAAAAATTAAAAAAAAATAATTTCTTCCTTTGACCTAATGGGCTTACCCTATTACTCACCTATTAATTTGTCAGTCTTCTGCCAAAATGTCTCTACCATGTTAAAAATCTCTAAAGTATTAATATCAACATAAGATGATATCACATTACATTTACATAATTACAACATAAGGACTCGGTACTTATGGAAATCTTTTCATGCATATTCTTTAAATGTTACATATGGCAGGACAACTTTGCTTTTGCTATTGAATAGCTGTCCAATTATTCAGATAACACTTGGTTCAAAGCAATGCAAGAGTAGAATTTGTTACTGTCATGAACAGCCACAACCAATGCCTGACTTTGAACTTTGTACTGTCATCCTAAGGTTTGCTTAGGAGTTGAGAGTGACTATTTACTGGCTGTGATTTAAAAGTACAGTGAAATAATATCGAATTGTTTTATAGCAGTAATTCACAGATATTTTAGATGTGCCCACCACAAGGCTTCAGACAGTTAAATTCATTATTTATTCTGTAACATTTTAGAAGGCTGCTGAAGAATTGCTATATACTGTTTGATTCTTTGTGCTTTCCAAGCAATGAAACAAGAATTAAATAAATGACAAGTAGGATGCTGAAGAAACAGCTTTAAATTTTCCCCTCCTTCCCTGCTCCCCCATTTCGGGAGTTTAGAAGCCAAACCTTTCAGAACTCGCTGTTATTGATGACAGTGTGGTTGTTGATGTATAGTCTCCTTGATTTTCTTGCTTATTTTTTTCTCATAATTTATATGTAAGAGGTGGTATTTTGATGTTCCCTAAGGGATTGTTCTTCTTTTACATGTGGCTAGATTCCTAATACAAAGCTATGCTATGACAATACTTTTAGTGGATTTAATTAAATAGTATTTAATGGAAAGAAAATATTTTAATGATTTCACCTATATGATTATAAAGAAATTTATTTTGTGTTTAAATACAATATTTAATGTTTTGGCTATTTTTTCGGAACCCAAGGGATGAGGTAATTGATATGAAAAATAGATATTTGTAGAATGCTTAAATGTCTACATTTTAATTTTAATTAAATGTAATAAATATATATCACTGATCTTTGAATAACTGCACACAGATAATTCCTTTGTGTATTGTCATGTGCTACATTCATGTGAAAGAATGACTTTGACAAAATTCAATGATATTCAACTATTTCACTCAAACCAGAACACTTTTTCCACCTTTAACTTTTAGAAAAGTGCAAACATCTGTGTAATTATCCTTATTATGACATTAAACATAATTCAGCCTATATATTTCCTATTGCTTTACACACTGATGGAAAGATTCCTGAGACTACTAGTTGTGGGATTCCCTCAGTCCCAGCTAATTGGGTCAATGCTAAAATTAATCAGAACATAGGCTTAAAATAAGGAGTATAAGTTAAACCTCAGAATTTGTTTTGAAATATGCATTTTGGATATAAAATAGTCACTTAATGATTAATGATATTAAAACTGATAAGGAAGAAAAGCAACAATAAAACTTCCTGCCAGAAACTTTTCACTTATCGAGGCACCCGCACCCATTTCACTCAATATTATTTTTACTGGAAATGACCATACCTAATATAACCCACAAAAAATAATAGTTTTGCTTCACTTGCTTCGCCTACAGTGCCAGGGGGATAGATTTAATGATCTTATAGGTCTTTTCAATCTCTCTAATATTTGTGAAATGGCAACTGTCAATGTTGAACAAGAAATTGCTGAAATAGCACAACTTTTTGAAATGGATAATATCTCATAGGACAAGAGCCCAGAAATGGAAAGAACAACTATAAACCTCACTGAAATTCATCTCAACAGAAGTCCAACTTTACTTTTCAGCTAAATAAAACAACCAACTTTAAAAATGCTGTCAGGGAGTCAAAATCAACCCTTCTGGAAACCTCAGTGCCAACGGTCTCGTGTGTGCCAAAGAGTGAGGAGACTCTCCCAATGTGCTTATTCCTCCAGTTGGACTTTCGTTGTTGGTTTGTATGTATGTCAGATGAAGGAGGAGGATCAATTATGTATGTCCTAGGTTTAATTAAGTTTAATGTTGGATATTACTTAGACTCTGCCTATTTGTTTATTTATAAAGCTGTAATTTTTCATGACATTTAAATAGATCACTATAGAAAGGAGAAAGATAAGCTAAAGTACTCTCAAGTTCTTCTGGTTAATTAAACAATTAAAAGCTATCTCCTTTTTGTGTTCCAACATAAAGTCTGAATTTCTAAATATTATCCATACTTGACAATTGATTTTTTTGTTTGTTTTTGTTTTTTGGTCTGTTTGCTTGTTTTTGGGGGACGGAGTCTCTGTCACCCTGAGTGGAGCGCCATAGTATCATAGCTCACAGCAACCTCAAACTCTTGGGCTCAAATGACCCTTTTAACTCAGCTCCCTAGTAGTTGGCACTATAGGTGCTGGTCACAATACCCAGCTAGTTTTCCTATTTATACGCAAGATGGGGTCTCACTTTTGCTCAGGCTGGGCTCCAACTCCTGACCTCAGGCAATCTACCCAACGCTGCCTCCCAGAGTGCTAGATTACAAGTGTGAACCATTTTTTTAAATGCTAGGTCTGGAACCCAAAGGAGAGATATTTGAGAGAGAGAATGCATGGAGAAAAGAGTCCAGAATACTCTCAAATACGCTAGGCATTTGATAAATTTTATATTGTGCAAGTGGATAGGCAATGAAATCAAGCAAAAGTCACTGAAAATGAATTGGGTTTTCAGCAGTCTCCCAGTGCTGAGGATATTCTAACTAGATTTTAGAAATTAGAAAAGAAGAATCCTAGAAATCATATAGGACACTAAAGAGAAAGCTGAGAACAGGGAGAAGCAGGGTGGAAGAGACCTATACAACTTGAATCTCAGTAGTTCATTCCTCACTTAGATTAAGGTGATTTGTCTCAATTCAGGCTGCATATAAGAAAATAAGGCAAACATATTCTCCAGAGCCTCCTCAGTTGACCTTGCACAATATTTATCCTTTGGTGGAAAAAAGTTACAGGAACCCCAAAGAGAATGAGAAAAAAAAAAAAACTCATCTACAATTTCCAGATCAACTCATTGGTGTTACTGGGCACAGATTTTAAAGTAACTATGATTATCACGCTCAAAACAATAACTGACAAAAGGAAATATTTTACTGGAAAACTGAAATTTATAAAAACAAATGAAATAAAAATTATAAAATGCCATAATAAAAATTAAAAACTCGTAGTTGAAATTGATCACAGAGTGAACACAATAGAAGAATGATTTTTGTCTGCTTGAAGGTATGATAGGAGGAAATACTCAGGCTCTCGTGTGAAGATCAGAATGGATGGAAAATTTACAAAAGTTGTAAGGAACATATTAGAAATGTGAAATAATCTAACATATGTGCAACTTAAGTCTCAGAAAGGCAGGAAAGAGAAAATATAGAGAGACAAAAAAATGTATTTCCAAATTGATAAAAGACATCAACTTAAAAATTAAAAAGGATGAACACAAACCACTCACCTCTGGATACATCATAATAAAATTGCCAAAAAAGAAAGAAAATACAGAAGGCTAATTAAAAGAAGCCAGAGGATATATATAGTCTATTATTTTAGGATGCAACAGGAAATACATCCAATTTCTCACACACACACACACACAAAAAAAAAACAGTGAATACCAGTTGGAAATAGAACAAAAATTTTAAGCTGCTTAAAAAAATAGGTAATAGCATAAAATATTGTACCTTTGAAAAATGTTCTTTCAATAGTGCTACTGAATTACAGATGTCTCTAAACAAATAAATGCTGGCATGAGATCCAGAAGATCTAAGTTAAAAAAATAAATAAATAAGAGCATTTTTCATGAAGAAGAAAAGTTATTCTAGACAGAAACCCAAAGCTATAGGAATTAATGAAGAAATAAGGTAAAGGGAAATATATGGGTAAAAAGAAATATCAACTAGTCAGAAAACCACAATAATTTTTTTATAAGACTAAAACACATGTAGAATTGAAAAGCATGATAACAATAACATAAAATGTGAGGCTAGGATGCAAATAAATATTCAGATGAATCATTTATCTAAACTGATCACATGCTGGGCATAAAACCAATCCCTGAAACTTTCAAAGAATGAAAGTCATTCAAAATGTTTTCCCATCGTAGTAGAATTATGTTGAAAGTAATAGCAAAAAATTGACCTAAAGATCTCGAATATTGAAGACTGGGAAAATTAGAAGTGATAATTGACTAAAGTATCAGAAGAATTCTGAGTGGATAACAGAAAGTATTTCTAATGTATAATAATAAAAATAGATATATCAAAATTTGTAAGATACTGTTGACCTAGTAGTTAGAAGGAAATCTACAACTTAGTTAAATGCATTATATTCGAAGAGTACAAGAAGAGAATCATCACAGATTCTTCAGATCATAAGAAAATATTATGAAAAACCTTACATCAATAAATTTGAAAATTTAAATAAAAGGAAAATTTCCTAGGAAAACAAAATTTACCAATATCGATACAAGAAGGAAGAAAACAAATTTAAAAAAACTTTATCTGATTTAATCACTAATTAAAAACCTTTACAGAAAGAAAATTTCAAGCTTAGTTCTGATTTCACCAGTAAATTATTTGGAATAGTTAAGGAAGAAATTAACCATTCTTACACAGATTCTTCCAGAACATAAAAGTAAATGGACCATTTCTCAAATTACATTATGAAGTCAAGCTGATCATAATACCATAACCTGAAGGGATATTAAAGGAAATAAAAATTACATTCCAATTTCACTTACAAACATTGGTGTGAAAGTCCTAAATAAATATTAGCCAACTGAATTCCACAACATATAAACAGAATAATAACATATCATAGTTGAAGTGACTTTGGGAATTCAAGATTGATTAAAGTTCCAAAATCTATCAATGTAATTTACCACATTAACAATACAAAGGAAAAAATAGTATGATAATGTCATCAAATTAGCAAAATAGTTAAAATTTGATACTCAATAATTTTAACAAAGAAATAGAAACAGAAAAGTCTTCATCCAATACATGATATGGGCAAAAACAAACATGAACATCCAGTGCACATCATTCTCAAAGCTGAAACACTGAGTGTTCTACCCCTGGTATTGAGAAGCAAACAAAAATATTCACTGCCCCCCTGCTATTTAAAAAAAAAAAAAAGGCTTCTAGATTGATAACATCTGCTTCATCTGGGAGCTTGTTAGAAATGCAGAATTTGAGGTCCTACTCCAGACTGACTTAATCACAATTTGTCGTTTGAAATTTCCAGGTGATTCATAGGCACATTGCTTTATGAGAAGGACTTTTTACACCACCTCTATTCACTGTATTAAGGAGGTTGTAATATGGGCAATAACTCAAGGCAAATAAATAGCATGTGCAAGGGCTGGAAAAAAGGTTAAGTGCCATGATTCAGGGCAAATGACAGTGCATGTAAAAAAATCGGAAGATTCTACAGAGATAATCTATTAGAAATAATAAGTGAATTTTGTAAAACCTACTAGATACAAGTTCTACATAGAAAAAAAAAAAAGTAGGCTCAGCACCTGTAGGTCGGTGAGTAGGGAGTGCACCAGCCACATACACTGAGGCTGGCGGGTTCGAACCAAGCCCAGGCCTGCTAAACAACAATGACAACCACAACCCAAAAATAGCCAGGCATTATGGCAGGCATCTGTAGTCCCAGCTACTTGGGAGGCTGAGGCAAGAGAATCGCTTAAGCCCAAGAGTTTGAGGTTGCTGTGAGCTGTGATGCCACAGCATTCTACCCAGGGCGACATAGTGAGACTCTGCCTCAAAAAAAACAAAAAAGTCAGAAGTATTTCTATATACTGAAATAAGCGATAAAAAGTGGAAAATTTAAAAATGGAAAAAACTAAGGAAAGATGTTCTCTGCCCTGAAACTTATAAAGTATTATTAAAAGAAACTACAAACACCTAAGGTAGTGAGACTGTTAAAGAGGCTTCAGAGTGCAGTGGCTAAAAGCAGATATAAAATTGCTTTTCTCTAAGAGCTGTGACATGAACAGTTTGGGTTGTGGGGCAGCTGCATTCTAAGGCACTGAAGGATCCACGTCCCATCTCTTTCGTCCTCCTCTTCACAGTTGATGCTAAATGTGTTGGGCACTTTCCTCTTTCAGTTTACTGAGAAAAGAAGAGTGAAAATTTAGCAAAAGCTATTTTCTTCTAAACAAATGAAGCTGATAAATCAACTACAGGGCCAAACCTAGCTTCAAGAAAGGCTGGAAAATGTAGTTTCTATCAGGATTGCCTTAAGTGAGCTTTCACTATGGAAAAATGGGACACGGGAAAACAGATTTTGATAGGCAGCTAGCAAACTATCACAGGTTTGTAAATAAAAACAGGCAGGGATGTCTAACAAACTAATGCAGACGGGTATAAAAAATGGGCAGAGCTCACATTGTGGAGATAACAGCCTGGGCAAACCCTGTCATTAGCAAAGCCTTTATCTCCCTTTTTCCTTCCTCTTCGGTGGAAAAAACTTTACAGAATTTAGTTGTAAGTTTCTCCACTAAGTTCCCCTCCCTTCTGCCAACAATAGCGTCTGGCGTCAATTTAATGGCCTGTGAACATATTTGAAAATACAGCAGAACTTAATAAAATGTTAAAGTAAATACCTTTGGGCTATAAAAATCTTTTATAATGGGCCTAATCACCCTCATAAGACTGCTCAGAATGTCAACTTTTCTTTATTGTTTTTGATTGAAGTAAAATGTAAATTATTTTGAAATTAACTACACCAGCTATTGGAGTCAATAGGGTAATATTAATGAGTTAGCATGCAGAGGTAGTAATTGGTCAGAGATTAATAACTAGGTCTGTCTACCAGTTAGGATTAGATCCTACTGACCCAACAAGGACCTCAAATAATTGTATAATATCTTTAACAAGATAGAAATTGTTTATTTTCATACAAAAGAAATCTCTGCCATATTTCGAGGGTGAGTTCCATTATTAAAATCACAGCAGGTTCCCAGGAAGGCCTCTTGAACTCCAGCGATCATATTGCCATTAGAGAGAGAAGGAAAGAGAAGGGATAAATGGCTAAGTGTCCCCTGTCCCCCAGTTGCCTCCTGACACTTGATGGAAATTTCCTTAAAGTAATAATATCACCTTATACAACAATGGGATTCTAGACATGCTACCCGAAAAGAAGACATTTGAAAAAATAGCAGAAGGAAGAAGATCACTCTCACCTTCCCTCTGTTCTCTCCTCAAGTAGGTCCTAAAACCAGGAAAGAATTTTCTGACCTTTTCCTGAAGTCTGTCTCAAGACCCTCATTCAAGAAGTGACTTCCTTTTACCCAGAGAAAAGAACCCTCATTACCTCTGAAGACGCGGGATCACCAAAGAGAACACACATATATCCTATGACTTTCGTCTTCCTTTAAATGAGTTAACGCATTAATTGATTAGCTGATCTATTTTGTGAACTAGTGATTGTATTAGTCATCTGCTGCTGGATAACAACTGGTTCTGTGACTTAGCAGCTTAAACAACAAACATTTATTTTCTCAAACGTTCTCAGGCATTCTCGAAACAAGGAGGTATAAGCCGATTTTCACTCTGCGTTGTTTGCAGTTGTTAGTAGATCGCCATCACGCCTTCAAGTTGTTAAGCAGGGATCTGATTATTTGGAGGAATTAGAGCATCCTCTTCCAAGCTCTCTCCCCAGTGGGCTCTTGAGTGGTTAAGCTGACTCCACATGGACCCTCTGTTGCTCTGTTGTCCTACCAACAAAACCTAGCAGCTTTGCTTCCACCAGGAAAGATTCAAGAAAGAAAAAGTGCTCAAGACAGAAACTGTGGGCTTTTTGTAACCTGACAGTAAATGTGACATACCATTCTTCTGTTGTATTTTAATTGATAAAGGCAATCACTAAGTTCAGCCCATACTCAAAAAGAAAAGGATTAGGTACCACCTATTATGGAAAGGAGCAGCAAAGATTTTGTAGACTTATATGAGTATACAAAACCATATTGGTCAGACTTGTCTATGTTACTAAATTCAAAATCTAGCAGCCACCTTAAAATGAAAAGAGCCTCTCATCTTTCAAGAAACCTGGTTCCAGCTAGAAGCAGTGGCTCACACCTGTACTCCAGCAATCTGGGAGGCCAAGGCAAGTGGATTGTTTGAGCCTAGGAGCTGGACACCAGCCTGAGAAAGAGAGAGACCCATCTCTATTTAAAAAAACAGAGAGAAAGAGAGAGAGAGATACAAAGAAAAGAAAATTTAGCTGGGCATTGTGGTGGGCACCTGTAGTGCCAGCTACCAGGGAAGCTGAGGAATGAGGATCTCTTGAGCCCAGGAGTTTGAGTTTGCTGTGAGCTATGATGTCACAGCCCTCTACCCAGGGTGACAGTGTGAGACTCTGTTAAAAAAAAAAAAAAAAGGAAAGAAACCCATTTTTCTTTCTTTGGGTTGTCAGTTGCTTGTGTGTCCTAGAGATAGTTGATAAAATTATGTGCAAACCGTGAGAAGGACTTACCTCCTTGGAAAGCTTTATAGCTGGTAACTAGAGCTCTGTCTGTGCTCCCAGCTTGCATCGCCTCAAATCAGCTCTCCTTTCCCATGGGGTGTGAAGATAGGAATGGGCAATGGCCTTCCCATTCATTCCTTAGAAACTCTTGCCAACTTTGACCCACTTATAATTGTAGAATATGCCTTTTAAAACATTGGTTTAACAAAAGCTATTTAATTTAATTGTAGCTGTTTCCCCCCTTTGGAACATTCTTTGTGGCTTTCTCTCACCATTAGCCACTGCCTTAGGCGGTTACTAGTAAGAACTAAATTGAGTTGCTTTTGTTATTAGCTGTGGTTTGTGAGTCAGCTTACTGCTTCTAAAACAATTATAGAGGGAAGCTATTATTTTAAATAGAAATTTGAGTATATTTAGAAGAAAATGAACCATGTATTTTCTTCTGGCTGCTCCTGCTTTCCGATCTGATTCCCAAAGACGGAAAGACTAAGAGGGGAGAAGGAAGGGATGGCTGGCGGGGAAGGGAAAGTGAGAGTGAAAGGGTGAGAGGGAGGGAGGCAAAAACCGGCAAGCAGCGACAATGAATTATAAAATTCATAGAACACACAGCTGAATTATTTCATCATCTTGAGATTTCCAAAAATGATCGGATTTGTGCTGACATGCTGTGCCAATCTGTATTAGTCTAAAGAGATCAATTCTGAATAGCTTCGCCATTTTCAAGATAAATAATACGTTCTGAGACTATTCCTGGGGAAATGATCCCGGGTAATAAAATCATTGTTTGTGTGTGTGTGTTTGTCCCCAATATGTCACACATGGTTTTGATTCCCCGTTTCTGAAAAAAAAAAAATACCTAAGTTGAAACTAAAATATCAAGCATGTTTTCTTTGACCTAATTCATATCTAGCTAACAAGAAATTGATTTTCTCTCCTACGGGGTTAGTGTTTACACACTGCGGATATGTCACTTACGTCACGAGTAGTTCTGAGAGTTTTCATGTATGAGGAAATCATATTTTCCTTGTTTTACTAAAGCTATATTATTCTGATTTAAGCCGCACTTCATCCTTTTTGGAAGTAGGAAGAGTGCAATTAAATTCATAAGTGTTTAGTTTCGAATTGTACAGATTTTTGCAGACAAGCTAAAAAATTATCATCGGTGACATGTTTATGGTAGAGTTTCAGTCACTATGGTAGCCTTTCTACTACATTTTTACTCTGTTTCATTCTGGAATAATTTTACAAGTTAAAATGTAACCCCATAAAATTAAGTATAATTAAACAATAGCTACATCATCAAAATGCAAAGTGAACCCATTACTCTGGGAATTCTATCCATGTGAAATGCAAATCTATCACTAAGATCCATTTTAGATTATCGAAGTTTTTCCTAAAGCACAGCTTTGTTTATAAATACCCCGAGTTCAGAAACTCCCAGTAGCTCATGACTTACTTAGCCTGGCATTCTGTGTGCTCCAGACTCTGATCTTAACCTACTTCTCGAGCCTCAGGTCTCACAGTTCCTCTTACCTGCTGCCCCCAAACTCCCACAATCCAGGCAAAGTGTATCTCTGGGGTTCCCGGGCAGTGGTGCCCACACAGAGCAAAAGTGTTCCACTGATCTGTTAGACCTCACCATTCTTTTAGGTTGAAAAAAAACCTTGGATACAGAATAAAAATAGCTTGGAGAGGTTTTATTTCCTGATCATCTACTATCTATGCCTTCACACAGAGGTGAGGACGCTGAGGGATGGTAGGAGATAGTAGAGAGTCCTAAGCATGATATCTGCTTGTCTGAGCATAACAATCATGGTGACAAGGTATCGAGTGGTTCCCAGTGTAACTAGAGACCTTTCTTTTGCTAATAGTTGGGCGATAAATGCCAATAGCTACCTGGAGTCTACCTACAGATGGGAAGAGCACCTGATAAAGGCTCTTGGGAACCATTTCCAAATTAGAAATTGAAGGTCAATTTTTCAGGTTCATTTTTCTTGTATCCCATTGAAGTTAATTCTTACTATTACAGGAGGCACTTCAGCTAAAAAAAGATACCATAATATATTTAATATGACAGGTGTAGCCTATATAAACTGTTACTATAACTTACTTCTCAGAGTGGAATTGGAAAATACCATGACCTCTTCCCACTTGACTATTCCCGTATTCCATAAATTCTCCTAAGACTCTGCAAGCTGGAAAGGACTGCGTCCTTATTCCATTAACCCAGTGATTCCAGGAGGCATAAGTACCAAAAGGTGCTGCTGGGCACACTCAGAGCTTGAAGGGCTTTTTAAATCGGGCCTGGACTCTGTATCCTCTGGCCATCGTGCTCTCTGGTTTCATGATCTTTTACTGTTTTACAGCATCCAAATTCAGTGCTATATTTATATGTGTAGGAAACTCTCACTCCCCGCAGTGACCATCACACCCTATTGAATTATGGACACACTTGCACGGCCTGCCGGGTCATAAAGGCATTTAACTGGGAGGATACTGTTCTAGAAATTGGCAGGTTTTTTCAGTGAGTCAAACAAAAATAGGGATTTGAACATAATCCCCCTGTTAATGGGAATATCAGGAAGGTAGATATTCCAAATAATGAGCACTGGGAAATGCCCTCATGAGCAACTGAGGCAGAAGATGAGGGTGTAAGTAGCCGGAAACTAAACATGCACGCCAGGAGCTCTGCATTAGAAACGAGTAGTGAACTGGGGGCTGGTAAGGCGGAGAGGAGAGAAAGCGTGGAGGTGTGGAGGTCAGATATTTTAAAGCAATACTTCTGATGTGTAACAAAAGTTGATGAGCACAGAGAGGGGGGTGGGGTCTTGGTGTGTGCCACACCTTTTGAGGGCAGAAGACAATTGTAAGAGGGACTTTACCTAACAAATGCAATCAGTGTAACCTGGTTTCTTGTACCCTCAGTGAATCCTCAACAATAAAATAAAAAAAAAAGTTGTTGGTGTCTTTGCAAGGTTGTTTACTTCACCTTTAAACAAATATGTCTCGAAAACAAATGCACTCTGGGAAGGGGTCGGGGTGGGAATATTCTTCCAGGAACTGAAGAACGTGGTGATGAGCGACATTCCACGTCCCATTTGAAAAGGAGCAAAACAGAGACGGCTTCAACAGCTGGAACAATGATCTGTGAACTGGACTAACCCAGTGGATGCAGCAGTTTGCAGGTGGATGTGAGCGGAGAAAGTAAACACACCCCTCCTGACTCCCCAGAAATTCTCACCAACGCTTGCAAGAACAAAGAACTTGGATGAACTGGGAATGGGGTCTTTACATCTCAGCTAGCATGTAGGATGGACACGGGTCCTCTGCAGTGGTGATCTTCCACGTTGGCAGTATAACTCGCCAGGGAGAAGTTTTTAAAATTTGTGAGGGGATATTTATTCACAGTGATGGGGCTAAGCGACTGCTATGTAGTAGGAGGGAGCCTGGATTGTCCTACATACGGAATTGCCCCTCCGCTCTCATAACTTCCAGAACTCTCACTGGACATTCAAATAGGATTTGTAAATAAATAAATGCATTTATGTGATAATTTATTACATTTATATTATGTCTCATAAATTTGTAGGAGGGATGTATCTAAGTCTGAAATCTAGACCATTTTATGGATAAGCATAGACTACTTTAGAACCATTTTTAAAAGCATTGAAATTTCCAGTGTGACTATTCTATAGCTAGAAGGAACACTTGCTTTGTGGTTCGTTTCCCCCCCGCCCCTTGGAACTTTACCAAAAGTTATTCAACATTTCAGAAAATCATGTGGCTCGTAAGATTTGCACTTGCGACATTTGAGTCACTCACGTAATCATTTGTATCTGTTAGCACACGGCGATTCTACCTCCAGACACAAGCGTCTGGCTCCTCTCTCTGTCTTCCGGTGTGTCCTTGGAATGATTCACACACTGATGTATCATCACTTCCTTTTTATTCCCTGATGTCACCTTCATAATATAGTTAGAGGATTTGGTCAATTTTTTGTTTGGTTTTATTTTACTGATTTTTAAAAATTGTACGTATAAATTATATTCTTTACAAAGGGAGTGTGATGAAATATTTGTCACAAAAGGACATTGGACAGAAGTTGCTATTTACTCATCAAAATGCAATTTTTTTCATGCCTGGTAGGCTTTTATCCACTATGCCTCCTAACCTTCCTTGCAGGTAGATGTGGCCTTGTGACAGTGTTCTAGGCAGTGGGATGCAAATAAAAATGATGAGCAGTGCTTCTAAACTGGGCCGGTGAGAACTGTCCTCATGCGCCCTTCTGGTTGACAGGATTGGAAACAACCTCACCACCAGGGGCAGCCCAGAAAGGTCTGTGTGGCGGGGAGTGGCAGAGCTCTGTCAGCCTGCGTTTCTATAAGACCAGAAGAGAAACGCCCTGAACCTGTTCACTCCCCCAGCACTGTTAATAAACAAGTGACACACTCTTGCTGTTTTTGAACCATTTCAGAAACATAGCCTGTGTGTTACAGCAGTTAGCCTGTCCTAATTCAGGAGGCTGCAGGGTTCAGCCTCCCCCCTCTAGCTCATGTAATGTGAATGGGATGTGGGAAGCCTCACACCTGGACATTTCCTCTGATGAACCCTGCCTTGGATGTGACCTCTTTGCCTGTCATTTCCAGCCCTTCTTCCAGGCTGCTCCTGCATCTCAGGAAGGCTGTCCTCTGTGGGCAGCCGTTCTCGAATGTCCATAGCAGCTGGCCTCTGACTAGGTTCAGGACCAGGGGCTATGTAGGGGGAGCTGGGAAGGCACGGCAGTTGGAGGGCAGAGTATGCACTTCTCTCTCTCTCTCTCTTTTTTTTTTTGCAGTTTTGGCTGGGGCTGGGATTGAACCCGCCACCTCCGGTATATGGGGCCGGCGCCCTACTCTTTGGAACCACAGGCGCTGCCCAGAGAGCAGAGTGAGTGGCAGGAAGCCAGAGTATTTCTCCCTCCCACTCCGGCCCTGGCAGCGTCGCCTTCCATGGTGAAGCCGCCACTGGTAGGTGGTCTCTGCCTCCGGAATCTGGGAGCCTCGCCTCGTGCCTCTCTCTTGGCTGGCTTTGGGGATACAGCTCCCTGCCGCTGCTCCTCTCTGAGTTTGCTCACTGATGTCTCCTCCTCAGACATTTCCCTCAGCTTCTTCTACCACCTGTGCAACCAATTTGTACCTGAAATTCTGTTTTATATGCACATGATCCTGGGTTACAGGCGAGATACGTTCCTGAGAACACCTTTAGGTTAGATGTTGAAAACCAGCACCTACAGTAATAATAATGATAATAATAATAATAGTAACACTATAGAGGTTCAGATATGATAATAATGATACAATGTAATACGTAATAATAGTGATACTCCTGTACTAGAATAATAAGTTAAGAAATTATTGTACTCTTACTTTTCATTCAAACAACATTAAAAAAAAACTCATTAAAAAGATCAGCTGGGAGATAGGAGGAATTTCAAAAAAGAAGATTAAAGATGAACGTTCACCTAATGTTGCATCTGTGCCTTGCTATCTGGAAGGGCATCTTTGAGGTGAGAAGCTAGGCCAACCAACTTTCATCACAAGGTGGTGATGGAGACGGTGCTGGAAAGCATGGAGTGGGTACTGGAGAATCGGGATTTAATTCTGTTGCTGGAGGGAGGTTACCACTAGAACCCGTTTCTTGAAAAAGTCATCTAAGGTTGTGTGCACAGCCTTTTTCTTTTTCTCGTCGTAAATGGCCTTACACAGCTGAGGTTCAAGCTTAGAAAACGCTGCTTCACTTCAATGCAAGTCTTCAGCTGATTGTTTTGTCATGAACTTCCTTGTCTCTAGACCTCCTGATTCTTCTTGTTCTTGTGTTCCTGTTAGCCGCTCCTCCATCTGTGAACTGACCCCTGGCATGAAGACGCCACACTAATGATCCTCTTACACCATCTGCGTTTGTTTATATGCACAAAACAAACTGGTATCTGAGTTATTAATTTAATTGCTTATTTACAAATTGTCCTTACCGGGAGCTTTGGGAGCTTGTTCGTAAGCATAGAACACCCTAAGTCAGGTTGTCTGTAACCTGGGAACTGCCTGTACTTACAGTGATTCCTCTTTTCTTGATTTGATTCTGATCCACTATCCCCTGGTCCTTTTTTTCTTCAAAACTTAGTTCAGTCCTTAGAAGGCAATCTCTCATTAATCGTATTATTCTTATGCTTGTCAATTATTTTGTTGCCTAAGCCTTGTATAAAATACTGTGATGTGTGGGGTTTTTAAGAATTTTTTTGGTATATGATGTCATATTTGGTAGGTGATGTGATTGAGGGGAAAGACGTGATGGGTGGGTTTTTATATAATAATGATCCTTTCCTTCTGCTCTTTTCTGCACTGTGTACTCGGCATTGGCAGAGGGAAACCAGCTGAGCCCTCGCTAACTCCACATCACTTCCAGCACACAGTGACTGTTGATCGTTACTTACAAATCGCATCCACCATATTTACATAATTCAAATTACCTACAAAAATGAAAATGCAGAGTTAATATCATTAGACAGCTCTCAGTCAGGTGGGGAATGGATTTTGTCTCAAAAGTGTAATTAAAATACAATTATTTAATGCTTGAAATTCATTTTCCTGTAGCCTTCTGTGAAGATTTTAGAAGTCTTGGAGGGATGTAAGGACAGGTCATGTAGAAAAAGGGACAGGAGAAATTTTCCTTGATTTTCCCTGATTACATCTTGAATAGCCACAGATGTGGAGGCTAAAGCTGAAACTATGACTAGGGCCAGAAGTTGTCCCTGGTAAAATCCAGTGAAGAGTTCTTCCTACTTACTGTTGATATATTTACTGCTTGTCTAAAAAAGAATTTATACCCTTGGTTTTGTTATTATTCTCTTCTATATCAAGTCTTGCTTGTTTACTTTTTCTTCTGTATTTCTTGGTCACTTTAATAGTGTTCCAGAAATTCTGTCCTTGGATCCAGCTATCTCGCTTCTGGGTATAATATGTGCTAAGGATTTGAAATCCGTATGTTGAAGTGGTATTGCATTCCCACGTTCAGAGCAGAATTATTCACAATAGCCAAGGTATGGAATCAGCCTAAGTGTTCACCAATGGATAGATGGATAAAGACAATGTATTACATATACACAGTACAATATTATTCAGTCTTTAGAATGAAGGGCATTCTGTTGTTTGCAATAATGTGAATGAGCCCAGAGATCATGCTAAGTGAAATAAGCCAGTCACTGCAGGACAAATACTGCACGATCTCACTTATACATGGAATTTAAAACAATGGGAGGCACAAAAGCAGAGAGAATTGCAGAGGCCAGAGGTGGGTAGGGGGGAAATGAGTAGATGAAAGTCAAAGAGGACAGCCTTGCAGTTAGGAGTAATAAATAAGTGACTTAAGATGTTAGAGACGTTAATTAGCCGGATTCATTCATTCTATACTGTCTATATATAACATCATCTCGTGCCCCTTAAACATACAGGATTATAATTTGTCTACCAAAAACCTAATTTAAAAAATTCTGTCCTAGATGGTTTTCTCTTTTTCCCTTATTCCTGAATGCTGTGATGACTACCTAGAACTGAGATACAACCTGCTACTGTCCACCACCTTCTACCTGTTACAGAAGTTACCAAACATAATATTCCTTTCCATTGAACCTGATAGTAAAATACGGATGCAGCCTGGCTTCCAGACAGGCACTACCAATTTAGCTGAGTTGATAGATAAGATGAGCATTCAGGTTCTTATTGACTGTCTTGAAGACATGTACATCACGGGGTTCATCTTCGCTTCGGATCCAACTATTAATAGAAAATCATCACCAGGCTTTACGATA